>LZPO01108810.1:21619-38953 GCA_001675575.1 Neotoma lepida
TGAGGGCCCCTGTCATTCATATTTGGTTCAATAGCAAACTCTCGCTTACATCCTTTGAGGAGAGCCTTGTGCTGTGCAGCCACATTTCAATGAACTGTTTGGATCCATATTCTGCAGCCAAGTATAATAAGATCCCCCCCTCCTATACTCCCTCCCCAGTATGGAAGAAAGCATATGTCTGTCGACCATGGACAGCCTGGAAGAAATTACAGCTTTAGAGACAATGTCTCAAACAGAACATTCTCTCTATTGCATTAACAACAGCAAAAGTGGGGTGGTCTGAGCCCCACAGGCATTAGAGGTCATTTGGGCATATTAGAGGCAGACTGAAAAAGTGAGGAAGTCTCTAGACCAAAAACCAGCATGAGAACTATTGTCAGAGAAGACCCAAGAAGGAAGGAAGGCTCAGAACAGGAGGCAAACGAGTAAGAAGTCACATGGCAGCCAACACACTGCTAATTTTCATTTTAACCAAGACATTTACCCGCCATAGTGATGTGGACAGGAATAAAAACTGGTCACACAGGCCAGAGACCCCAAAGTCACAGTTAGAGATTGTCCTTGCTGGATGACAGGAATACCAGCGACAATTACGGCTCCTGTCTGTTATCTCCTGAAGGCTCCAGAGAGTCACACACGACCGACAAAAGAGTGACACCTGGACACCTGGGACATCAGAACTTACCAGCACATATCCTTCCCCCAAGTCCCACCCCAGTTTCTACCATAAGTCCTTTAAAAAGTCCCAGACTAGCAGATCCATGGCAGCCTCTCTCCTGGAACCTTCTACTACATGGAAGCCCCTCTCTCCTGGAAACTTCTACTACATGGAGCTCCTCTCTCCTGGAACCTTCTACTACATGGAGCCCCTCTCTCCTGGAACCCTCTACTACACGGAAGCCCCTCTCTCCTGGAACCCTTCTACTACACGGAAGCCCCTCTCTCCTGGAACCCTTCTACTACATGGAGCCCCTCTCTCCTGGAACCTTCTACTACATGGAAGCCCCTCTCTCCTGGAACCTTCTACTACATGGAAGCCCCTCTCTCCTGGAACCTTCTACTACACGGAAGCCCCTCTCTCCTGGAACCTTCTACTACATGGAGCTCCTCTCTCCTGGAACCTTCTACTACATGGAGCTCCTCTCTCACTTCACCTTTCCCTTCCCGTTCCCTTCTTAACTTCCCACCTAAGAATCTACAATAAACTATCTAAAATCCAGCCTGTGGTGCATGAATTTCACTCCTTAAATTCACAAGACAAGAACCCGAAAGCCCCAGTCTCAGAGCAGCTTTGGTGGCCATCTAGTTCCAAGGACTCTTGTTCCCTAATAAAGGCTCTGTTGTCAAAAACACCCCAACTTAACATTTCCGTATCAATATAATATGGTTCCCAAAGGTGGTGGGAGGTTCTGGTGGTGACATTGTTAGTGGGTTGGATCTTTTGTCCAGGTGGAGACACTTTACAGCAGGACAGGACTGGCTACCTCTGCCTCCACCCTAGCTGGGCCTGGTTCCAAACCCTTCAGTATTCTATACACTCTGATGGGAGACTATGCTGCAGGATGTGCTGGACAAAAGGCAGACAGGCTACTATTGCAATAGCCCCTGGACAGAAGAGCCTGGCAGTGAGTGTTGATAATACACTCACACCGGGGAGGTAATATCAAGGGTGGTTGGTTGAATGCTGTGACTTTCTACCTGGGCCGATAAATATCCNTTCTGACTGGGTGCTTTTCATAGCAACAGATGCCACCACACCCCACTTATAAGACTCCCAAGGTTGGTGGAACCTAGGTCATGCTGAATGGATACCTTATAATTTAAAAAACCCAGTTTCTATGGGCTGAGATGGATCAGGTAAAAGTTACCTCAGGATAGTCATAACTGAGGCAAAATNTCAGTTACTTCCAGAGGCTGCAGGTTTCCATCCTCCTTCAGAAGGCCAGCTTCCCTGGGACAGCACCTGAGAAGCATTCTACCACATTCTGGGCTTCCCCACACACAAAGGAAGCAAGGACAAAGGAAAGAGAGCTGTCTGCAATTCTCTGACCCTCCCCTGGGCTTTTTTGTCTGTAGGGAAGAGAATATCTATCCAAGGNGAGCATCCCTGAGTNCTTTCTGTTTGTGGGAAAGGTCTGTGTAGTGACAATTCAGACAAGGGAATCTGCATTGAGTTTAATGTAATGTGATCATAAAAGATGGATGGTGTTTGGGGGGAAATTATTAAAAGTGCTAATATGATTTGAATGTACTAACAGTCTGATAAGGGAAACCAGTATTTGCACGAAAATATGTTAAGCAAAGAACAAAACAACTACCTAGTGCTGTTTAAAAGGCACTTTATCAAGCACAGCATGGTTATCTCCACTGCCTCCCACAGCCCTTACAGCTGGTTTTGGACTTGGCTTGGCTTTCATGTCCAGCAGAGGTGTCTGTGTGTTCACTAAGTAATACTCAGAGTTCTTCCTCGTGGAATGCATGTCTAGTGTCAGCAGCGGCAGACATGGGGACGAGCCACAGGTTATGCAATGATCTCTTTAAAGCAGAAGGTAGCAGCCCTGAAAGGATGTGATGTCATGGTATATATGTCATTAGTCACTAAGCTAGGAGAGCCTTAGAGAATGCATGACTTCTCAGACCAACAAACAACCCCTTTTTCAAGTGCTGCTCTTGACAAACTACTAAGGCCTCTGAGCTTTCATTTCCTCATCGATGAAACACTGGATGCCATATATGCCTTCCTCTTGGAAATATATAATTACCAACTTAAAAATACAGGACATTCATCTAAATTTCATTATTAAATCTACAATAAATTGCTTTCAGGATATAATTTTTGAGCTATCACAGGGTGGGTCATTTATAATATTCATGTTACAGCTCCAAGATTTTCTCTTTTTTTGATTGTTATTTTCATAGATTTATATATTTTGTTTTACCATGTTTGTGCCAGGTACCTGCAGATGCCATGAGAAGGCATCAGATCACATGGAACTGGAATTACAGATAGTTATGAGCCACCATGTGGATGCTGGTAGGTAATCAAACCGGTGCCCTCTGGAAGAGCAGTTAGTTAACTGGTGAGTTATCAATCCAGACCCTGCTTATTGTTTTTGGACAAATCTCACTCTGTAGCCCCTGCTGACCTGATAGTTACTAGGTAGCTTCCTGAGTGCTGAGACTATAGGCAGGAGCCATCATAGCACGCTGATGTGGTTACTGTAGTTGTTAGTAACTGCCCACATTCCAGAACCAGGTCTGCCACCAGCCTGGCCTTTGACAACTCAGCACAGCAGGCACATCATCACTTGTAGCCAAATGTAACAAGAGTACCCTTTAAAAGGCCTACCAGCATGGCTTGCTCTTTTGCTCTGTCTCTCTGATTCTGTCTCTCTATCCTCTGTCTGTCTGTTTATCTGTCTATCTGTCTGTCTGTCTGTCTGTCTGTCTGTCTGTCTGTCTCTCTCTCTCTCTCTCTCTCTCTTTTGTCCCCACTCCAAGGCAGAGGTGGTCTTTTGATGTACCCCCTCAATAAATCTCTTGTATGAGATCTGTGTGTGATGTGATTTCTACTGCATTCCTTGGCCCTGATCCAGCCAAGGTGCTCTTCTGATGCTAAACCCTAACAACAGTCATGCAGNTTAAATAAAGTAACTTGCATAAAACATCTATTATCAAATTTTATTTATGGTAGTACGTGTATTTACAATATACATTNAAATATACAGACGTGTGTATGCACAGTGTTCTGAGAAAGTGACATGGCGTCATTTCTACCTTGTAGGGCTTTCTAAGCTAGCTGATAATTTGAGTTGCCCATTCCTAAAGCAATGAGATGATAATAATACATTCAAGGCAAAATATAAGTACTACATGGGTGCAAGTGAGGAGAAGTTAGGAGGCTTTGATTGCTGCACCAAAACATGTAGGGGAAATAAGTGGATACTCAATTGCAATGGAAAGGAATTACTACTGAAAAGAAGAGTAATAGAGGAGGGAGTTCTCAGGTATCATCTCAGGGCAGCAGAAGCCCAGAGGGGAGAAGGAGGAGCCTGCTGTCTTTCAGAGTCAACAAGACTTAAAGCAAGAAGGAGCTGTTTGACTAGATACGGTAAAAAAGATCATCTACTATAGATCCTCTGCCTAGACAGGGTGATGCTAGAGTACAGTGGACACTGGCATAGGAGGCTGACTTGCTAGATACACAGGGCGNTGTGAGTTCTCCCTGAGAAAAGAGGGTAGCAGAGCTTTAAACAGCTGGGATGGTGAAAAGTGAGTGTCAGTCTTTGTATCTGTGCTGTAGAGATTGTGGGGGATGTGGGGTAAGCAGAGTCCAGGGCCATTGGCAGGAAGAGCTGAAATGGAGGAAAAGGTCAGTCCTATCCAGCAGGAGTGATGATGGGGTGGGACTGGTCAGAGGGGCTGAACCCATATATGCAGAAACAGGCCAGACATTAGGAACCCAAACAAACATGGGGGTGGAACTGAATAAAGAAGTCAACACAGAAGCCCATGGGTCCCTGAATCACAGCCCCGGGATTGGAGTGGGGGTTTTGAAGTTTGTCAAGAGGAGCTGTGGTATTGTAGGAGTCAAGCAGGCAGGTGGGAGAGCTGGGGCAAAAATTCAGGCAGCACAAATCACAATAGCAAAAGTGGGAGAGGCAGGAACGTTCATAGACATGGAAGCAAACTTAAGGGACAGACAGAGGTAAAGACAGTGGAACAGGTGGTCTGCGTGTACTCTGTATATGCAAGGTCAGGAGGCTTTCTAGAGAAGTCCAGAGTGACACCATCAAAGGGCTGATGATTAAACAAGAAAATAAAGGGCAGGACAGAAAACTCTCTTGTGGGCTAAATTCAAAGTGAAGTCCTATGGGTGTGTGCACACTAAAATATCCTTCCAACTAGAAGGTCAGGACAGGAGTGGGGAAGCTTTGAATCAGAAAGGAGGATGCTGAGAGACACAGCTAGTGATGGGACAGCCATTTCCCACATAGTGGAGATGCAGAAATCACTGTCGTGTCACTGGACCAAACAAGACACTGGGCATTACCTGAGCTGGAATATGCAGAGGTGTGTAGGTGGAGCTATCTGGAGGTGGTGAACAGAATGCAACCACAGTGAAGAAGAAAAGTAAGATCTCCTGTAAGGGATTGTGTGGGCTGCTGTTCATCCCGATGCGCTGTTCTATGCTAACTTAACAGAAATGAGATCATGGCCCAAGAGGTTTTACAAGACCCAAGCAGTTAGAGCAGCTGCTGTCCATGGTGTACTTAAATAACCGTGCTTCTATAGTGTTTCAGTCTGTGCCTAGTTATTCACCCACCCTGGGCATTTAAAGCATACATACTAATTATCTTGTGATACTTAGAAATTATACAATTACTAGCTTTCAAATAAACTTTTGATAACTTTAAAAAAAAAAGGCAATCAAATTCCAGTTGCCTTTTAAGGGACTGAGGTGTCCCCTTGGTGAGGATAATACTGTCATGTGCACCCACTGCTTTGTCATAACAGACACTGTTAATAGATAGACTTTCTGATGCTGAAGCTAAGGTCATCAGAATGCAATGAGAAAATGCAACTGTGCATTTTTCTCCTTTAAAATAGAACACAGGCTTTTACTTAGTGTGCCCAGTAGTGTTTGATTGGAGTCCTGAAATATGGCGGCTTTTCCAGTGACATACTTCCCTCAGTGAAGTACTATGTCCCCAAATTTAATTATCTTAGGGCATAACCACAATCTATGATAGAATATTCCCTTTTATCCGCAGCCTGCAGCAATTTGCTGAAATGGAAAGGTGGCCTATTATTGAATGTATCTCTAGAAAAAAAAAGAGATTCCATAAATTCTATCAACAGCACATTCCAGTTGCTTACAACCTCAGAAGCGCTGGGGGCTCCCCTGGGTGTTCCACATAAGCCGCTAGTCATAATTTAGACCAATTTCTTTCATTCTGTCCTCTGGTCACCATCTGCTGCTCATATTTCTCTCATTCTTCAGCCTTATCTTCTACTTTATTTTACCCCTCCAACCTTTCCCAAGCAGGTTTTTCTCCTAATTCTTTAATCTTTTCCATGGATCCATTCCTAGTCTTTACCAAATGTTTCATTTCTGTTGGATCTTGGCAGGAGAGTTTAATGAGAACAGACTAACAGTCTTTTATGTCACAAATTTTACTACTCATNTAATCTGTACTTCAGCCTACAGCACCGTGGCTCTATAGATACTCATCTTATGTTTAATAAAGAGCTGTCTTAGTGAAGTGGGCTCAGAAATGTCCTTATAAGGTAATAATACATCCCACTCACCAAGACAGCTATTTTTATTTTCATTTCTTTCTACTCTTCTGTCAAAGCCACATACTTAATTACCTTCTCAGCATTGACTTTATGATATATTAGACAATTATGGTAAAAATGTAACTTTGCCATGTACTTTTATTCTGAAGAACATAAAGGTTCTTTNATAAGTGATCTAACATGTCCTTAAAACACTCATCCCTGAGAGATGGGAGGTTTTATTACCCCTCATTTTATAAACAGGGGAAGAGAAGTCTGGGAAGATTACATGATTAAGGTGAGCTGGACTGGAGAAGCCAGCTGGAAGAGGATGCTTCTCCCAGCTCCGTTGCTAATGCAGCTGGGAGAGGGTACCAAGTAATAACTCCCCAAAATTGCAGTCCATTATTGAGATATGAAATGTCTGCCATAGAACTGAGTGTGGGTAACTCTGCTATCTGTGCAGCCCGCGTTGGTCCAGTTAAGGATTCAGTAAACCTTCTTTAGCCANGCTGACTGCCAACGTCATACTTCCTAGACTTTTGTCTGGTGACTGGTTACTAGGACAACAGGTATCTCACAGGGTGAGCCACCTCCTGACAAAAGTGATTCTGGGGTCTGAAAAGAAACCTTAGCAGTTAGGAGCACTTACTGCTCTTCCAGAGGGTCCAGGTTCAGTTTTCCACATCCAGACTGGGTGGCTCATACCATCAGTAACTCCAGCTCCAGGGGATGTGACATCCTCTTCTAGNCACTCGTACACATGGGATACATTTTCATGCATGTTCACTTGTGTGCACATGCACACGCTCACACACACACATACACACACACACACAAATAATAATAATAATTTTTAATGTGATGTCTCTGAACTGGGTTCTGAGGATCACCCTCAATGAGTAAGTTATCTTCAAATTCCAGAACTTAAATGCATGGTTGCATGGTCTGTAACACTTCAAATCATCCATCATGTTCACAGTCTTAGTAAGAAAAACAAATACTGCCATGACTTTTTATTAGACCCTCTTGGTGAAGAAATCCTAGGAATAGTCTAGTCAGTGTTGGTCAGAATTGCTTTCTTTTTGATAATCCTTAACATTAAAAGTTCAAATTNCTAATTTGTGGGAACTATTTTGGCATTTCTTTAGGCCAGTAGTTTGTTTGCAGATAATTTTTAAGTGCAACATTTAATTTAAGTTCACATATTAGTCCTGGGGAATCCCAGCATACAATGGATGCTATACGGCCATCAGAAAGCTCCGCTGACTTATTACACATACACTCNGTATCTCCACATACTGCATTGTTTTAGTTCAATGTCCCCATCATCTGATCTATTTTCCCCCACAAGGCATGACTGAAAGAAATAAGTTTGTGCATATCAATGGACAGGAAGTGTCTATGAGCAATAGGTCTGCTTTTGACTTTTGGAATGTCTGGTGTGTTTCTGTGCTCTAGGCACCTGTCTTCAAGAAACTCAACTCTACCATATTAATTTCTTCCCAGNTAGCTTTCCTTTGTGACAAAATTTAAAGTTAAAATACAACCAATGCACNGCTTCTTTCTTTTTGTTACCAAAAGCAAGATCTAAGTTAAAGAATGTCAGGCCCCTGCTCCTCATCTTCCCAGACCCCTTTCCCACTGCCCCTCCCACTTCCTTAAAGAAAGCCATTCATTGGTCATAAATAGGAAATGTGGACTAGTTATATTTTTCTCCCTTCTGCATATGACAAAGTGTCAATGGGCTACAGTGTTTGCCTGCAGGTTACTGTTACTTTCAGTGGAGGCATTATAGAATGTGCAAACTTAGAAAGCTTGCCCAAATCTGTAACCTTTGGCAATTTAGCACAGAGGCTAGACTTTGAGTCCACTATCCCCAGTAACAGAGTGTTTCCATGACTATACTAACTGAAATAGCAACAGCATATCTCTCCTGCTTGCAAAGGAGCACTCAGCCTACAGTACAGGGAAATAATCACTCCTCTTGGGCTACAGATTTATGAATTTACTTGTGATGCAATCCACCTGTTTGTAATGTGTCCCAAAGATCCCACCACAAAATGTTCTTTAATGACACAGGCCAGGTCCTGTTAGGGTTGAGACCCACAAGTAATTTAAACCAAATCAAGTAACTAAATATTCTTTAGGCATTAGCTTTGGGGACTGATCCACAGGAAGTGTGAAGCTCTGCATCCCAGCTGCTNCTCCTCTCCCCAGACCCCTGCTCTCCCTTTGACCTGCTCTTCAATTTGCATAAGTTACAGAACCCAGTCCTATGTCTGAGCAGTGACCTGCATCTGCCCAGGCTGTACCTAGATCAGAGCATATTTCTAAACTTCCCACTTTGAATTCATTAAATAGCATACCCAAGTCATTCACACATAAATCTCATTCTAGATGTGATATTATTTGAGTGCAGCCTAAAAGGGGAATGTCAACTATTTTAGATATCTTTCCAATAATCCAAGCTTCAAGTTTCTATTCCNAGTCTCAAAAACACGAAACAAAACAAAATAGAAAACACCCCCAAACAGCCTTGTAGCCCTTCCTTCTTCTTCTGTCTTTTAACTTATTTAAGAGTGTTAAAAATTGAAGACAGCAGCTACTCTCAAGAAAGGTGAAAAATTAGAGATGCAACAAAATTCATCCATGTTGCTTATTTTNTAAAAAAGATTTATTTNTTTATTTATTATGTATACAGTGTTCTGTCTCCATGTATCCCTGCAGGCCAGAAGAGGGCACCAGATCTCATTACAGATGGTTGTGAGCCACCATGTGGTTGCTGGGAATTGAACTCATGACCTCTGGAAGAGCAGCCAGTACTCTTAACTGCTGAGCCATCTCTCCAGCCCCCCATGTTACTTATTAAACCACACCACTTAGAAGTTCTGGATATAGAGTCACATGTGCCTTAGTCATTACACCANAATGACAAGTTTGTGAAGTAACCACTATTCACCCATTTTACAGACTGAGGGGAAACGGAAATAGAATTGTTATTACTGGTGAAGGAGTGGCCTGCCCTCACTCTCCAGCACTCACAAAACAATTGGCTCAAGAGGTCCGTAGAGAGAACACACATGTCTTACACTTGTTTCAGTTGCAAGTGTGAGAGATTTCATACACAATGATGTTTGGATGTAAATCTGTCCATTGGGGACATCTAATTCAGATTCATAGATAATGTATTTTTCTTCCCATTGTCCCCTCAGCTGCATGTATTGCCCGAGAATCAGAAGGAGACACCCATTTGGGGTGGACCGTTAGTTATGCAGGAATCCAGAGGGGCAATGTGTCCATGGTGTGGATATAGGATGTGTTTGCCTATATGAGCTGAAGTCATCCATACATCTCCCTTAGTTTTGAGTGTAGTCCTCTCAAAATCGTGAAAGAGAAAAAACACACATTAACCCAGAGAAAATCTGGATAAAGGTGAAATTCTGACTGATAGTGTTTTAGAAATCAAGCCACAGGGCATAGAAATAGCCCAATATGCTCTTGGGCTCTGAGGATATCTGGCCTGAATGAGAGCCAGCTGACACTCTTGAACTGCTGTTTCTGGCTTATGGAAGGGTCCTGGGTAGTGATGCCTAGGGTTTTGTTTTGTTTTGTTTTAATCTGGAAAGTAAGGGTAGATAATGCTACCCCATCATAAGAAAACCATGACATAAAGTCAAGAACATATACTGAAAGCTTAGCACCATGCACGGCATGTGTGCAGCAAATCACCATACGTTGTAGCCATCACTACCAGAAATAGCAAAGAGCATGAAGCACACAGGTGTGGGAGAGACAGGGCGTTCACTAGAAGCTTGATATCATCTCGCTCAACTTCAAACCCATTCAATTAAGTGGAAAGAAATACCTGTTCCACAATTTACAGGCTGTATTAGAATAAAACAAATCCACTATCATGGAGAATCGAACTGTTTCCCCCACACTGTGGAGACTGGGTAGCAAGGTTTCCTGGGCTGACTTTCATTATTTCCCAGTTCATCAATAAAGAAACAAGATCTAGCCAAACTCAGGCCAGGCTCAAGACATACAGCCTAGAAAATGTGGGACTCAAGTCTGATCCCTCCTGAGCTACTGCCAAGATACAAGGATGGAACCTGCTGTGTTCTGAGGAGAGGGCATCATGGCAGGGAGGGTTCTGGCTTGCACCGTGCACACACATCATGATCACCTGTATGCTTCCTATGGGAATTGGGGTTTGGAGGTAGGGTCTTTATTTCCTTAATTTTGTTGATTAGGTGTTATCTCAGACATTCCTGGTTAACTTTGGCCCTGGAGGAGCATAGCACTTCTACACAGGTGTGTGGTACAACACTCGGCAGCCAACCTTACTCACTGCTACGCCATTTCCAACCAGCATGGAGACATAAATCAAAGCTCTCTTCTCTCTAGGCCCTGGGGATGTTTGATACATGTCCGCCTTGTGGAGATAAAGATTTGCTCTTTTATTAAGCCTGCCTTAAGAAAAATGTGCCAGCTTCACACTGGCCAAATGAAAGAACTTTATTGTAGGTAATTTCAATTTCCTTTATTAGTTTTTCAATTGACTAGTGTATTAGTTTCTTGGGCTGTCATAGAAAATGACCACAAACTGGGCAGCTGAAAAAATACAGGCATTTATTCTCAGAGCTCCAAGGCCAGAGGTCCAAAATCAAGGTATCAGCAAGATTGGTAGGGAAGAGGNTCTGGGGTAGAATCTGGTTAAGCTAGATTATCTGGCTTTTGCTGGTAGTTTATGATATCATTGGCTTGAGGCTNGGGGCTCTAATTTCTGCCTTCGTCTTTCTGNGCTTGTTTTTTTGTTTCACCAGGTCTTCTGACTCAGAAGCATCACTTGATTCAAGCCCACATTATTCCAGGGTGACGTCATTTTAAGATCCTTAAACTTAATTACATCTGAACACTTGGAAACCCTATTTCCAAATGAGATAGCTTGGCCTATGATTCTTAGAAGCACTGTTCACCTCTGTCCCTGCTTGATAGGACAGAAGGTAGAGGGATGTTTGCAGGAATATGGCAAGTGCTTGCTGGAAGGAAGCCAAGTTCCCCTGGGATGCTTCCTTTATTCCCCATCACTNACCAGGCCCAGGGGAGACAGGAAGTAGGAATAGAGTTGNCCAATCCTTCAGAGTCCTTCTGAAGCCATTGGCATGAGTGTTTGTGACCTAAGGACACCATTACCTACAGATAATTTTCTTACTGGTCCTCAGCTTGTTTAAAACAGGGCATTCTTTGAAATCTTTGTGCATTGAGCACCTGAGCAGGTACCCTAACCTATTTGCTAAATTAACACAGATAAGATCCAGAAAAAGAAAATGATAGGAAATGGAATAGAAGCTAGAAGATAAAGTGGTTTCAGTCTTTAAAAAAAAAATCTAACATGGCATTTGTCAGCTTTTGATAGGGCCTATTTGTAATACTATCCCCTCTCCTTTTCAAGTGAATTCTAAGTATCATCTTCACAGAGCTTGTTTCTCTAATTTGGTTAGCAAGATACCACATGCTTTGCAGTTAACTCACGAAGAAATAAAATCCTTAAATTGTAAGTACTGAACATTCAGTATATGTTAGGAGAGATGAAGGGCTCTGTTGTCATGGCAACAAAACAGGCTGAACAAGGACAACTCACTCATTCAGCAATTAGCTACTTCAATTACCAGTTAACTAGGTGGAGGTACCNCCACATAAATTCATTTCAATTCTTCCGNTCCTGTAAGACTTCTAATTCTTATTCCTTTTCTTACATGCAAGTGGTTATAATGATGTGCCACCCCATGCTGCCTTTCATTTAACTGCATCATTAAGATCACAGTGTTGACAAGAATTAAACAAAGCTATGGTCAGATGTTAATAACCTGATCCAGGAGCACAGACCACAGTGTTGTCTTTTAAATATCCCTTGACCTCAGTGCACAGGAGAGAAGATGCCTGACTCTCTGCAGGGCATTTTCCATTGCATTTTCCTCACTGGGATGCTACAGCATCATTTCTGAACCTCNTTTCAGAGCACATCAGCTTTGGGGCATAAACATTACCCACGAAAGTCACTGACAATGTTACTTAAAAGGTATCTTTAAAATGAGGGACCCCAGTAAGATAGCACAGCTTTAGTTATACTTAAGTGTGTTTGGGGGGAACAGTATTTCAGCATGAGGTACACTGAGGGTGGACTCCCACAAGGGCAGAGGCTGCACTCACACAAATGTCCAGTCACACCAGGGACATCACACCACTGGAATGCACAGAGGAATCAAGATCAGACAGAGAGCAGAACTGCAAGAGCCAAATGTTCCTTTAAGGGTGAGATTTTAAGCTCTTTTTCTCTCCCCAGATATGCAGCAGGCATAACATTGCAGTTTTCAGATGTCTTTCGAAAGGTTTGCAGGAATGCCACAATCCTGAGTATTCTTGCAGAGTCAGCCTAGAGTAAAGCTGCGAATCAAGTGCAGAGAGGGATTGAAATGAGGAGGGAGCACATAGGAAGAAGACTTAGGAAAAGAGGAGAAACCCAAAGGATGTGATAAAAGCTCTAAGAACCCCCTGAGAAGCAGAGAGCAAGAACAGCTATGCTTGCCCTACCAGCTCCTGTAAAGACACGGGACCGAGTTTACCACTGAATCTTGTATTCAAACTTAGTTCAAAGGTGACATTTCACTGAATTCGTCTTCAGCTTTAGTCAAACCTGCAGAGAAGTGTAGTGTTACTAGATGGTTGTATCATTACCAAATGAAAAAAAAAATATGGCCCAATGAAGTCAAGGCTACACTGGGCATGGAACTCTGCCAGAGCAGCAAGGAGCATTAGAAGTCCACAGTGGTGGCCACCCTTGTTGAGTCTCAGATCCCTGAAGGAGTCCACTGTTTGTCCTTCTGGCTACCCCTGCCCCAGCACTGAGCTGCACAGATTTGAAAAGGGCAGCTCACCTTTAAGGAACCCTCCAGGAGCTTCCCTCATCCTCCTCTCCAGCTGGCTCCTTCATCCAGATTCCTTCCCTGTGATCTTAGTCTTTAATCCTCTCTTCCCTCATCATTNTTCCTTTCCAGGGTCTCCTAGCAGAATCCAAATGGTCTTCGTGCATTTAGCTGGAGTTGATACTCAGAAGTTTATTCGGTCTTATGTTCCAGGAAGAAAAGTTCCTGGCATAGAATAATTATGAAATGGGAATTGATAAGCAATCTTTGTTGAAGTCTTATTAGATGGCAAGCATTTCATGCTCGCCTTGGAGGAGAGTTTTTCTCATGCATAATCAGCGCACGAGGAATGAATACACAAGCATCCATACTTTGACACACTGAAATTATACCCTGCTCATAATTTAGTCTTATATGGAATAGATCTGTGTGCTCAAAACAGAGCAAATGGAAAAGGGCATTGCCTCTTTCAGGCAGTCGTCCACACTCCCTCANAGGGCTTGNTCTTAGCACAACCCTTTGAGGACTGACAATATCAACTAATACTGTGTATTATTTTTTCACTTACCAAATATCTGCACAAAAATGTCAAAATCAGTACATTGTCTTTAAAACTGCCTGATGGGCAGAAGGAAAATTAGAATCAGAGATGACACAGAACTGGCCAACCAATGATTGTTGAGGCTGGATGGTGGGCATCAGAGGACATTCTACTCCATTCTATTGTTTTTCATATTTTTAAAATATTTTTTATAATCAAACTTCATGAATATTTGTTCAGGCAGTCACTAATGAAAATACAGCCCTGTGCTAAGATTCCCTGCCTTTTGGGGGCAGCTAATGAGCACATGGTACATACCAAATTTGCCTCAGTGCAGACATGGGGATAACCAGAGACCATATCTGTCTCCAGGTGTCCAGTAGGCATCTATTATTACTAGATAGCAGAAGCTGAGGTACACCCTTAAAGAACAGGCTAAAGAGTAGTGTTGGGTTAATTTTATTCTGTACACATCCCGGTGGTTGAATACTCACTTTTTTTTTTGCACACTTCTGGGTAGTTGCATATTCACTTTGTTTTGCTCAACAGCCATCACTGGATTTGGCTATGTGATGTCTAAACCATAGTCCAGTNAACACTGGCCACCATTCTTGCTGCCATTTGAAACAGTAGATTTTGGAGACTGATGTCATATACATTAAGTGAACCCTACAGTCAGACAAAAGGCAGCAGCCACACATCAGGAAGCTGATGAGGAAGCCTGTGGTGAGATACAGCATTCCAAGTCATAGCTGCGAGGGCATGAGCTGCTGGAAATCACTTTCCCAAACAATTATGCTACAAGCCACTGAGACAGGAAGGACTTACAATTCCCACCACACACACTAGGTTCCTAATGAAGGCAGAGAATATCCTGGCCTTATTAAATATGCAAAATGAGAAAATGAAATGGGGAGGACCTTAACCGTGCCGTGAAGTGCNCACTAAATTTCTCATGAANTCAATAGGACTTTATAGCAAAGTTAAGCATNTCTCTTAGGAACAATGATAAGAACTACAATTATGTGCCCAATAGTGTTTCTGCTAAATTTTCCACAAGGACAATGAGAAGCTCCAGAATTTACAGGTTTCACTGGTGAAAACTGGGGCAACTTTCAGTTTCCTTTATTCTTCTTTTTGGTTGACATCTCCTCCCCTGATCCACTGTATCATGTTTACTCAAAATAATTGCTCTGATATGTCATCTCTCTCTTAATGGAGGTTTACACACATTTGTGCAATCACATAGATTTTGCATTTGAATCACAAGTAGCTAGCATTCATGGAATGTTTTAGAAATTTGCCTGACACTATCACATTATTCCACCTGTAATATTATGAAAAGTATGCTTAATATCGTCAGTTTGCAGAAAGGAAAACTGAGGCCTGGAGAGTTACATAAGATGAGGTGAAGACATATTGTGTAGCAAAGAAGGGGCTACCCAAGCCTGACTGACACTCACCCATTGCATTTTCCTGACATTATGTTGACGTTCCTTGCACAGGTGTCTTAGAAACTTGCATTATCAACTTCAGTCATATGGCAATTGATGGGGTACAAATATTGGAGGAGTCTTTTCAACCTCTGACAAGTTCTGTCTAGAGTGCCCCCCCCAAAGCAAATGGTTTTTATTTTCATGAGGACAGAGTAGTGCCTTTCTGTCTCTGTGTCCCTGTGCAGTGCTGGAAGTGGAGGAGCACAGATGATTAAAATCCGGTGCCCTGAGCATTGACAGGTATCCACTGGAAAATGCTCCAGGAGGTCAGAGCACAGTGTGAGCACCTGTCTGGAAACCTCCAGAATGACTTCACAGGGGGGATGGGGGGGATGGGGGGGATGATCTTTCAGCAGAGTTCTGAAGGATGAGTTGGGAACTGTCAAGCAAGCAATGTGAAGGTGACATTCCAGGCATAACACATAACAAAGGAGTTTCCAAAGCTAGAAGGCCAGGCTGGGCCACAGCCTGGGGGTCTTCCATGCCCTAATAAAGAGTACGGGTTCCACCCTGTGTGATTAGAGAGGCATTCAAGACTCTGAAGGACTGTACTAAAATTTGTATAATCACAACATTCTGAGCTTAGCCTGTCATTTTGTTACAGCTTTACACACTTGGCCTAACAGGGACGCACATTTGGTACTTTCTGCTGCTCCAGCTAATTCCAGTGATCAAGTGTCATACAAAAATTACTTTTTTGCTTGTTTAGCATAAAGCATATGCATTTTTCTAAAGTCTGCTCAATAGTCCCTGTCCCCAGTGTTTGGTTATGCTTTTAGGACATTCTGGACACTGCCCCTGCTGGTTTATCAAACTCATTGATAAAACTGTCCAAGGTCATTTATGTTAAATATGAATACATTTTAAATTCTTTGGGTCTCGCAGGTGCTTGAAATAAATGTAGAATTTTAAAAGAAATAGCAAAATGCACTTTATCATCTCCAATGTGTTGACTCACTGCTGACAGTTTGATTTGTGTAAAAGCAGATGCTGACACACTCCGTACAGTGCTCTTGGTGCCCATGCTGTTTAGAAGGCATTGGACAGATATTTTTGGATTGGTGGAGTGGAGTCAATTCCCAGCAAGGCTTTATAGAATGCTCTGAAGATTAGAGCTAAGAATAATGTTCGTGATCTCTACCTTTCTTTACAAGTCTATCTTAATGGCATCAAGAGGTTATTTGTTTTGTGAATATGTCTCCTGTTGTAGTGAAGACTGGCCTAAACTCACTGCAGAGCCCAAGCTGGCCTTGAACTCAGGATCCTCCTATTTCAGCTTCCTGATGCTGGGATCACATAGATGAGCACACTCCTGACATGACTGAGTGCTTTCTTCACTGTAGCAAAGACCTCAGTAGTAACAATGATATGTTTGGACAACTTTTGCCTTTCTAAAGTTGGTTTACATAAATATATTTTTCAACCAAACACAAAACACTGGGTTAGATGTGGTTCCTGTTCAAAAATGAATTATTAATAGTAATGCCCACACAATGGTTGGAAGCCCACATTCTTTAGAAACTCATAATTATTTATAAGCCCTCCCTCATACATGCTTGCTGTTGTGTCTATGCAATCCATATCAGGTACAGATGATTCTTGTTCTATTTGGAGACTTAAGTAGCTGCCCAGAAACCAATTAGAAAGTATTTTCTGAGCAATTACTTTCAGATGACATTGGGCTGAGAGAAAAGAACCTTTGTGTGGAAGAAGCGGAGACATTGGGTACAGAATCTCTTTCTACAGCAGTTTCCTGGGTTAGGTCACATGCCAAGGCCAGTCATAAAACCCCCTCAGATGCACTGTAACACTGTGATGATGATGTACTTAATGGCAAAGGGATGTCCAGATAGGAGGTAAATCTTATTTCTGCCTGTGTCTATCTATAGAGGTGTTCCTAGAAACCATTAGCATTTGAATCAGTGGACTGAGTAAAGAGGATCCCTCTTCACTCCAGTACGGATGGGTATTATGCAGTCCTCTGAGAGACTGGATGGGAAGGTAAGATGGATAGAGGAAGAGTAAATCAATTCATTTTCTCTCTCTCTCTCTTTCTCTCTCTCTCTTTCTCTCTCTCTCTCTCTCT
>LZPO01108811.1:0-11021 GCA_001675575.1 Neotoma lepida
AGTTCCATCCATTTGCCTGCAAATTTCATATGGTCATTGTTTTTCTCTGCTGAGTAGTACTGCATTGTATATATGTACCACATTTTCTTAATCCATTCTTCAGTTGACGGGCATCTAGGTTGTTTCCAGGTTCTGGCTATTATGAATAATGCTGCTATGAACATAGTTGATCATGTGTCCTTGTGGTATGATTGAGGATTCCTTGAGTATATGCCCAAGAGTGGTAGAGATGGGTCTTGAGCAAGATTGATTCCCAATTTTCTGAGAAACTGCCATACAGATTTCCAAAGTGGCTGTATAAGTTTGCACTCCCACCAACAGTGGAGGAGTATTCCCCTTGTTCCACATCCTCTCCAACATAAGCTGTCTTCAGTGCTTTTGATCTTAGCCATTCTGGCAGGTGTAAGATGGTATCTCAGACTTGTTTTGATTTGCATTTCCATAATGACTAAGGATGTTGTGCAATTCCTGAAATGTCTTTCAGCCATTTGAAATTCTTCCTTTGAGAATTCTCTGTTTAGCTCTGTAGCCCATTTTTTTTTCAGATACAGTTTTTATTTGTTGTTATTTTGTTTTGGGTTTNGTTACTTAATTTTAAATGTTATTTTATATCTTTGAGCTTTAATTTCCTTTAATCAATGAAAATTAAAATGTTCTATTAATGTAATAACATATGTTTGATATGACATAACATACATAAGAAGAAACTTTAATGTTCTAAAGTGATGCATATATATGCAAGGGAAAACGAGTCTGACATTAGTGTAGTGCATTCTGGGCATCTCTGACCACACAGAGATGAATATGATCTATAGCACAGAATCACATCAGAGGCACGTTAGGCTGGTAAAACAGCCTGGACTTCAGAGCCAGAACTGTAAGTCACCTGTCACCCAGTATTAGCCCCTTACATGTTTAGAGCCTTCACTCCTGCAGCAGTTTAAGAGAACGGATTCCATGCCCTCTAAACCCTTCCCCTGCAGCCTTGTTAATATGAATCCCTTGTCTTANGGACATCTCAAATGTTCAATATTTCATAAATGAGGTCACCAGTTTCTTAAACTGTGAATTACAGTGCTACATCGGAACATATAACTCAAAGTGAGAATGATGAAAANACTTGGCAAGAATAAAAGGTTTCTGAATGTGTTACAACAAAAAAATTAATTCAAAATCAGGTGCATAATGGCAGCAAGATTCTCTGGATAGCACTTAGCCTTATCCATCATGTAACTTTACCACAGACTTGGTTTTGAGCACACAATACAGGCTGCATGTACCATTGCTCTAATCAACATCAGCTAATAGAGCCTGAAACACCCCTAGTTAAGTTTGAGACTATTAATTGTAAAATAGAGTGTTTACACTTCATGTTCAAATTTTTCTGCTCTTACAGAGACATAATAGTTTGATTATAGAAAATGAAGACTTCTAGTATTATTATACTGCCATTCCTCAACAGGTAAGTATTGGGCTGCACCGTTAAATTGTCTGATTTTTAATATTTATTGATTGAGTTGCTGACTTAAATTTCATCTAGAAATTATTAAATGAATATTGGTCTTAGAATTAGGACATAATTTCCAACAATTTCTGATGGTCTTTTATATGCTTCTGCCATTTTATATTTACATGAAATGACATGACATGAAATTCTCAACATTGATAATTGAAAAATAAAAACATATATCAACTCTGAAAGAGACTGAAGATTCTTCACATCTTACAGGATCAAAAATTCACCCAGTAGCCCTCCTATATACAAATGATAAATGGGCTGAGAGTGAAATCAGAGAAACATCACCTTTTACAATAGCCACAAATAATATAAAGTACCTTGGGATAACCCTAACTAAGCAAGTGAAGGATCTGTATGATAAGAACTTTAAGTCACTGAAGAAAGAAATTGAAGAAGATTTCAGAAAATGGAAAGATCTCCCATGCTCATGGATAGGTAGGAATAACATAGTAAAAATGGCAATNTTACCAAAAGCAATCTACAGATTCAATGCAATCCCCATCAAAATCCCAACACAATTCTTCACAGACTTGGAAAGAACAATACTCAACTTCATATGGAAAAATAAAAAACCCAGCATAGCTAAAAGAACCCTGTACAATAAAGCAACCTCTGGAGGCATCACGATCCCCGACTTCAAGCTCTATTATAAAGCTGTAGTAATAAAAATAGCTTGGTACTGGCATAAAAACAGACATATGGACCAATGGAATCGAATTGAAGACCCTGACATTAATCCACACACATATGAACACCTGATTTTTGACAAAGAAGCCAAAACTATACAATGGAAAAAAGAAAGTATCTTCAACAAATGGTGCTGGCATAACTGGATGTCAACATGCAGAAGATTGCAAATAGATCCATATCTGTCACCATGCACAAAACTCAAGTCCAAGTGGATCAAAGACCTCAATAAAAATCCAGCTACACTGAACTTGATAGAAGAGAAAGTAGGAAGTACTCTTGAGCGCATCGGCACAGGAGACCACTTCCTAAATACAACACCAGTAGCACAGACACTGAGAGCAACAATTAATAAATGGGATGTCTTGAAACTGGGAAGCTTTTGTAAGGCAAAAGACACAGTCAATAAGACAAAGTGACAGCCTACAGAATGGGAAAAGATCTTCACCAACCCCACATCTGACAGAGGGTTGATTTCCAAAATATATAAAGAACTCAAGAAGCTAGACATCCAAATAGCTAACAATCCAATTAGAAAATGGGCTACAGATCTAAACAGAGAATTCTCAACAGAAGAATTTCAGATGGCTGAGAGGCATTTGAGGAATTGCTCAACATCCCTAGCCATCAGGGAAATGCAAATCAAAACGACTCTGAGATACCGCCTTACACCTATCAGAATGGCTAAGATCAAAAACACTGAGGACAGCTTATGTTGGAGAGGATGTGGAACAAGGGGAACACTCCTCCACTGTTGGTGGGAGTGCAATCTTTTACAGCCACTTTCGAAATCAGTATAGCGGTTTCTAAGAAAACTGGAATCAATCTTGCTCAAGACCCAGCTATACCACTCTTGGGCATATACCCAAGGAATCCTCAATCATACCACAGGGACACATGCTCAACTATGTTCATAGCAGCATTATTCATAACAGCCGGAACCTGGAAACAACCTAGATGCCCCTCAACTGAAGAATGGATCAAGAAAATGTGGATCATATACACAATGGAGTACTACTCAGCAGAGAAAAACAATGACCATATGAAATTTGCAGGCAAATGGAGGGAACTAGAAAATATCATGCTGAGTGATGTAGCCTGTTTTTTAAATGGATTATTCATTATTTTGATGTTTAATTTCTTGAGTTCTTTATATGTTTTGGAGATCAGCCCTCTGTCAGATGTGGGGTTGGTGAAGATCTTTTCCCATTCTGTAGGTTGTCATTTTGTCTTATTTACTGTGTCCTTTGCCTTACAGAAGATTTTCAGTTTTAGGAGGTCCCATTTATTAATTTTTGATCTCAGTGTCTATGCTACTGGTGTTATATTTAGGAAGTAGTGTCCTGTGTCAATGTGTTCAAGACTACTTCCTACTTTCTCTTCTATCAGGTTTGGTGTATCTGGTTTTACATTGAGGTCTTTGAGCCACTTGGACTTGACTTTTGTGCATGGTGATAGATATGGGTCTATTTGTAATCTTCTGCATGTTGACATCCAGTTATGCCAGCACCATTTGTTGAAGTTGCTTTCTCTTTTCCATTGTACAATTTTGGCTTCTTTGTCAAAAATTAGGTGTTCATAGGTGTGTGGGTTAATATTAGGGTCTTCAATTCGAGAATTACAGACCAATCTCCCTCATGAACATTGATGCAAAAATACTCAATAAAACATTGGCAAACCAAATTCAGGAATACATCAAAAAAATTATCCACCATGATCAAGTAGGCTTCATCCCAGAGATGCAAGGATATTTCAACATACAAAAATCTGTCAATGTAATACACCATATAAACAAACTAAAAGAAAAAAAACATGATCATCTCACTAGATGCTGAAAAAGCCTTTGACAAAATTCAACACACCTTCATGATAAAGGTTTTGGAGAGATTAGGAATACAAGGAACATACCCAAACATAATAAAGGCAATTTACAGCAAGTCAACAGCTACCATCAAATTAAATGGAGAGAAACTCAAACTGGTTCCACTAAAATCAGGAACAAGACAAGGCTGTCCACTCTCCCCATATTTATTCAATTTAGTACTTGAAGTTCTAGCTAGGGCAATAAGACAATAAAAGGAGATCAGAGGGATAGAAACTGGAAAGGAAGAAGTCAAACTTTCACTATTTGCAGATGACATGATAGTATCCATAAGTGACCCCAAAAAATCTACCAGGGAACTCCTACAGCTGATAAACTCATTCAGTAATGTGGCAGGATGCAAGATTAATGCAAAAAAATCAGTAGCCCTCCTACATACAAATGATAAATTGGCTGAGAAAGAAAACAGAGAAACAATGTTCTTTACAATAGCCACAAATAATATAAAATACCTTAGAGTAACCCTAACTAAGCAAGTGAAAGACCTGTATGACAAGAACTTTAAGTCTCTGAAGAAAGAAATTGAAGAAGATATCAGAAAATGCAAAGATCTCCCATGCTCACGGATAGGTAGGATTAACATAGTAAAAATGGCAATCTTACCAAAAGCAATCTAGAGATTCAATGCAATCTCTATCAAAATCCCAACACAATTCTTCACAGACCTGGAAAGAACAATACTCAACTTCATTTGGAAAAACAAAAAAACCTGGATAGCTAAAAGAATCCTATACAATAAAGCCACCTCAGGAGGCATCACCATCCCAGACCTCAAGCTCTACTATAGAGCTATAGTAATAGAAATGATTCTTTATGTTGTCCTCTGATGCACGAAGTAGCATGTACACAACCCCCAAAAATAGTAAGTATAAAAATATTTTTTAAAGAAGAAACACAAGAATAAAAGGGAATAGGTTAAACTACCTAAATATTCTTACAAAAAGTAACTCAAGATCTTGAATACCAACTCTTGAATATTGATGAAGAAGGAACATTAGAAGATATGGAGATTGATAAGATATGATTGGTAGAGAGAAAAAGTATTAGCATGATTCTTGCTAAAAGCTGAATGTAAGAAAGTACAACAATTAGCTTAGAATATGATTCAACTGACTAAAAAAGAGTTGATTAATTAAAGAATCTTTGTTATTTGAAAGACTAAAAATTTTCAAAAAAAATCTAATAAATTATTGAAAATGTCCTTAAAGGGCCAAATAAAATTGCTCATCATTGAAGAGCACTTCTGGGTTCTATAGACAATGAAGCACACACATGATTTTCAGAAATACATTCTGGGAAAACACACATGAACATGTAATAAATGTAACTTTTAAGTAATCAGGAAGAAAGGCAGGAAATAAGGAATGAAGAAAGTAAGAGAGAGAAAATGGCATTATACTTACCAACAGTTTATAATTAAAATGTAAATTTTGTATAATACTTTATGTGCTGACATCAATTAAAACCATCTAAGAATAAAAATGTCATTTATATATATATTTTATTTGAAGTTAAGACAATTGGGGAGAAAATAATCCCCTCCAAACTATAGACTATCTAACAGAAACTCTAATGCCACACATGAGGAACCTTCTTTAAAGATGTTGGTCAGAAGAGTACAAGAGATGGCCCCAAACAGTATAGTATCTCTTGGTCTCTTCTAGAAAAAAATAAAAGGTAAGACTCTATTGGTAAACACACCACACACTTACAATGAAGTATTTGTAGGAATCAGTATATATCTAGCATGAATTCACTAATTTCAGAAGGAGCCATGCAAGCTGGTGAAGGAGAAAAGTAACCATTATTAGTCTTATTCATCTGTTACACCAATGAACCACAATTATGAACAGCATGTCAACATATTCTGAAAGATATAACAATACCACACATAGCCTGATGGTCACCAACAGTGACCTAATTGAAGTAAAGGCATGCTCAATCAATAGGAAGTAGTTCATGCATGATACCATAAGTTTAGAGAACCCTCTTTGGCCCATAAAGCTATGGATCCTAAAGCAAAACTTACTACTTCAGTTCCCTTAATTTTTAAAATTGTTACCTGAATGCTAAAAGCTTATCCATAAATCACCTAACCCCTCAATACAGAAGTTTATTTTTGAAATAGATGGAGATCAGTGCAGAAAGCCACAAGTAATCAAAATGTAGAGGGTAGAGGTCAACTGATATTAGAGTTCATGTCCATAAGTTATACATTTACAGCAACTCGTATACTTAAGGCTCTAAGGAAAAGAAGAGAGACCAGAAAATTCTAATAGCCAAAAGACTAGGACATTTTGTTCAAGAATGTCTACTCTGAGAGACAGCAGAAAAGAAGGACACAAATTAGCAAAAGGCATTGGGCAGAGAAGTCAGAGATGAATGCTACTAAGATACTTCTAAAAATATAATAAATTCTCTAAGAATTAATAAAAAATTATTATTAATTTTTAAAAACTCTACTCATAAGTTGGCTGAAATATCAATGAAAAAGATGCTACCTTCTGTTAAGATCTACCACATGAGTCTATTTAATGGGTAATAGGGATTTATTAAGATATAAATTGAGTAAATATACTCACGAATACAGAACTGAGTAAACAGCTGAAGTCGTCCTCTGTTCTCACTGGGAGCAAATCCACCTGGCAGTCCTGGCAGTAGAGCCCAAGGTCACAGGCAGAGCAAATACCACTACAACCTTCAACATTTTGGTTACCATCATCCATCCTATTTCATTTTTTTTTTAAATATTCTATAAAACTTTGTTTTATCTTGCCTTTTATAATGTTTTCTTTCCTTTCCTTGGATTTAGTTTATGTTATAGTACAGAATATATGTCTCACATTCCTTGAATTAGGTATCAAATTTGAAAAGTTTATAGTGAGCTTTAATATTAATTAATATTAATAATATTTAATAGTCTCTCAACTGTGGGCTCCAGTAAAATACTTTCTTACTTCAAGAGAAAAAATTAAGGGCACAGTCACAATCAAATAAAATCAAAACCAAATTCCAATCATCCAGCGTCTGGGATCCAGTCAAGATCTTCTGGACTCTTCCAAAGGGCTTGGGTGACTTCTCTGCTTCCACCCTCTGCAGCACACACCACTTGCCTTCTAGACTCCTGCTGGTTCCACTCTCCTGCTGCTCCTGTTTTCTGTGGTCATCCCATGGTACTAACATCTCCAAAACACTGGACTCTTATGCTACAACTGGGCTGCACTTTCACCAAAAGCCTGTCATAGATTTTCTTCACGGTGCCAGTCCTCAACTTTGCATGACCCCATCAGTGCTGGGCCTTTAGCTGCCACTGAGTCTGCACCATCACCAATGGCCCCTCCTGACATCTCACAGTCTCAAGTCTCAGCCGCTATCCATGACCCCTACATGCTTTCAGAACCAGTACTACCGTGTGACTCTTACACATTATCAAGTCTGGCCATAAGCAAGTGTTACCACCTTGGCCACCCCTGGAACAAATTCTCTGTGGTCTCAGAAAACACTTGTCCTAAGATTTGACCTCAGTGATGCTGGTCTCTTTTTAGTCACTGTTAATTTCTTAGCTCCAGCTGATGAGAATCAAGAATCCCATTACAGCAAAGTTTTGCTTCAGTATTTCTGGTATTTTCGTAATCACAGCTGATTCTTCATCCCCAGCTCCAGAATCTTAATTCAAAATAACAAATGACCCCAATACAATCTTTAAACTTCCCACTGAAACTTCACAAGCCAGGCCTCCATCTTCTGCACTATTCTCAACATTCTTATCTTCCAGGATCCCACAGAACATCCCACAGAGCTCTTAACACTCAACGGCTCTTTTATTCCAAAGTCCTTCCAGAATCCTCCCCAAAACATAGCCATGCCTTTCACAGAAATACCCCACTCCTGTTACCAGTTTGCTTTAGCTAGGGCTCCTGGTGCTCTGAAAAAACACCATGATCAAAAGCAAGTTGCGGAGGAAAGGGTTTATATGGCTTACACTTCCACCTTGCTGTTCAGCACTGAAAGAAGTTAGGACAAGACCTTAAACAGAGCAGGGTCCTGGAGGCAGAAGCTAATTCAGAGGCTGAGGAAGATTGTTTCTTACTGGCTTGCTTCCCTTGGCTTGCTCAACCTGCATTCTGATTTTTTTTTAACTTTTAAACAATATTTTTAATTTATTCATTTATTTTACATCCCAACCTCAGTTTTCCCTCCCTTCCCTCCTCAAAGTCCCCCCCACCTCCTCTCTTCCCCACACCCAATTCTCCTCTCCTTCATTTCTATTAAGAAAAGGGCAGGGCTCCCATGTCTGTCAACAAAAATGACATATCAAGTTGCAGTAAGACTAAGCACCTCCCCTTATATCAAGACAAGGCAAGGCAACTCAATATAAGGAATAGGGTCCCAAAAGCCTGCAAGACAGTATAAAACAGACCCTGCTCCCACTGTTAGGAGTTCCACAAGAGGACCAAGTTATACCACTGTCATATATATGCAGATAGTCTTGGTCAGTCCCATGAAAGCTCCCTGGTTGTTAGTTCAATCTCTGTGAGCTCTTATAAGCCCAGGTTAATTGATTCTGTGGGTTTTCTTGTGTTATCTTTGACCCCTTAGCTCCTACAATCCTTCCTCTATTCAGCAGGATTTCCAGAGCTCAGCCTATGGTTCTGTTGTGTGGTCTCTGCTTCTGTTTCAATCCATTACTGGATGAAACCTATCAAATGAAAACTGTGCTAGGCACCAATCTATGGGTATAGCGGATTATTAGGCATCATTTCAATGACATATTTTTTCTCCAGTCATGTTTGGTTGTATCCTATGTCTCTGCCATGCAAGTTCTGGGTCCTGGTGCTCCAGGCAGTGTCACGGGTAGGTTCAGTTTTGGGCCATGGGTCTGAGGCTGGACAAGTTATTGGTTGGCCACTCCCACAATCTCTGTGCCAACCTTACCCCAACAATCCCATAGGCAGGACAGGTGTAGGTTGGAAGGACATGAGGCTGGATTGATGTCTCAATATCTCCACTGGAAGTATTGCCTAGTCACAGATGGCCAGTTCAGACTACATGCTTAGAGTTCCCTAGTGTGTGTAGTCTTAGCTAGGTCATCCCTGTGGACTCCTGGAAGTTTCCCTTATTCCAAGTTTCTACCTCACCTTGAAATACCCCCCATTTCCAGTCATTTCTTTCAGTAATCTCACCCTCCATCCCTCCTCATCCGATCCCTCATGTTCCCATGCACAGCTGCACCCAATCCTCCCCTGAAATCTATTTCTTCTTCTGAGGGAGATCCAAACACCACTCCCACTTGAGCTCTCTTTACCTAGACTCTCTGGATCTGAAGATTGTAGCATGGTTATCCTCTACTTTACAGCTAATATCCACTTATAAGTGAGTACATAATATGTTTGTTTTTTCTGGAACTCTGTTACCTTATTCAGGATGACTTTTTCTAGTTCCATTCATTTGCCTTCAAATTTCATGGTGTCTTCATTTTCAAAAGCAGAAAATACTGCATTGTGTAAATGTACCACATTCTGTTTGTCGATTCTTCAGGTGAGGGACATCTAGGTTGTTTCCTCATTCTGGCTAGTATGAATAAAGATGCTATGAACATAGTTGAGTAAGTGTCCTTGTAGTATTGTTGAGCATCCTTTGGGTATATGTCCAGGTGTGATATAGCTGGACCTTGAAGCAGATTATTTCTCAATTTTCTGAGAAACTTCCATATTGATTTCCAAAGTGGCTGTACACATTTGCGCTCCCACCAGCAGTGAAGTAGTGCTTCCCTTGCTCCATATCCTCTCCACAATGAGCTGTCACTTGTGTTTTTGATCTTAGTCATTCTGACAGGTGTCAGGCAGAGTCTAACAATCATTTAGATTTGCATTTTTCTCACGTATAAGGAATATTGAACATTTCTTTAAGTGTTTCTGGGCCATTTGAGATTCTTCTATTGAGAATTCTCTGTTTAAATCTGTACCCAATGTTTTAATTGGATTATTTGATTTTTGATCTCTATGTTCTTGAGTTAGTATATATTTTTGGAAATCAACCCTCTTTCAGATATTGAGTTGGTCAAGATCTTTTAACGTTCTATACCCTCCCATTTTTTTTTCTATTAACAGTGTCCTTTGCCTTGTATAAGCTTTTAAGTTTCATGAAGTCCTATTTACTAGTTGTAGATCTTAGTGCCTGTACTATTCATTTTCTACTCAGGAAGTTGTTTCCTGTGCCAGTGTATTCCAGGATATTTCCCACTTTCTTTTTTATCAGGGTCAGTGTATCTGTAGTTATGTTGAGGCTTTGATCTATTTGGACTTGATTTTTGTGCATGGTGATAGATATGGATCTATTTGCATTCTTTTGCATGCTAACATCCAGATAGACCAAGATCATTAGTTGAACATGCCTCTTTTTTTCCATTCTATAATTTTGGCTCTTTTGTAGAAAATCAAGTGTCCATAGGTGTGTAGATTTATGTATGGGTCTTAGAATCAATTCCATTGATCAACCTGTCTGTTTTTATGCCAATATCATGCAGTTTTTCTTTTTTTTTTCTTTTCTTTTTTTTCTCTTCTTTTTTTCTATTATGAAATTTTTTTTTCATTCGTTTTACACACCAAAGATGCCCCTCTTTCCTCCTCCCGTCCCCACTAGCTTCCCCCTCCCAACCTCCCACTCCTCCCAACAAGAAGGCAAGGCCTCCCATGAGGAGGCACATTCAACAGAGGCAAGTCCAAGCCCCTCCCCCTGCTTCAAGTTTGTGAGAGGTGCCCCATAATAGATACACGGCTCCAAAAAGTCTGCTCATGCACTAGGGATGGATTCTGATCCCACAGTCAGGAGGCCTCCCCAAGCAGATCAAACTACACAACCGTCTGACCATACAGAGGGCCCAGCCCAGTCCCGTGCAGGCTCCACAATGTTTTTCTTTTTCTTTTCTTTTCT
>LZPO01108811.1:16736-29139 GCA_001675575.1 Neotoma lepida
GCCAAAGCTACACAGAGAAACCCTGTCTCGAAAAATCAAAAAAAAAAAGTAAAAATAGCATACATATGGATAATTATTCCAGCATTGCAGAAGGAAAGAAAAAACTATAATGTCACAAGAAAAAGGTTGTCTTGTACTCTGGGTGGTGGGAAGCAGCTGCTCCTTTAAATGAGCCAATGAACTTTACAAGTCACTTTCATTGTTGTTGTTTTGTGTTCTTTTGTTTTAGATAAAGTCTTTCAGGAAAAACTACAAGGAAGCAATCCAAATAATGAACTCATCCCGACTCGCTTTTACTAGATGACCTTGATTAAATTTTGCCTGTTATAAATAAATTCTAAATTTTTTACTCAAAGCCTTTCACATTGCCATTTTTAAATTGGAATATATAAACTCTAAGTGAACATGCTCAGAAATATGCTCACCACTATAAGTGACGATGACTCCTTGCATGGATGTGTATGAATTTGTCCAATATACATTCCCATCCCTGGTTCACCACTCTACACAATCAACAGGTTGAGAGGCAGTGGCTAAAGAGCTTCACTGTGATCAAGNAAAGTTTAAATGCTAAAGACACTGTTTTAATAGGGCATCTTAGCTCTCATGTAAGAAGGAAAGTGATACAGTAATTTGTAACAAGTATGGATTTAGACAGAGATGTACAGGACAGGCTCTCTCTTGTCTGACAGAAGAATGAAAGAGTTTTCTTTGTCATACATTANCATGTGATTGTTGGTTACAAGACTTATTTTACTTTTTCAATATAAAGAAATAATAATATTTAAAGCTTTAGAATTCCAGACAATGGAAAGAACAANAATAACAACAGCAACAAAAAGGTAGTTTGTAATGNACAATGTATTAGTTAACTTCCCTCATTGGAGTGAGATAATTCCAAACAATAAATAATTCTTGAAGAAGAATTTACGTGACTCATNGTTTAAAAGAATGTACAGTTTGTAGAACAAAGAAAGGCAAGATAGCTGCTTATATTGCATCCAAGGTCAGGGAAGAAGCAGAGGTGAAGCCTAGAAATTTCTTAATCTCTTTCTCCCTTTTAGTCATGCACATACACAGCAAATATTCAGAATGAATTCCTGCTATCCAGTTAAACCTATCTGGAAAGGACCTCACAGAAAAACCCAGAGGAATTTTCTTAGGTATTTCTAAAACACAATCCTGAACTGGNGACATAGTTTGATGGGTTAAAATTGATAAAGTGCTGACCTGGCATTTGTGAAACTCTGGGTTAGATCGCTAGCAAAGATCTTAAGGGGAAGGAGCTGTCAGGGGTTGAGGGGAGTGAAGTACATAATTAGAAAAGAAAAACACGGAGAAAGCCTAAACAAAGTCAAATTGAAGATGAAGATTAATCATCACAGACAATTTAAACCTTCCTGTGTTTCAACTCTCCCTCTTATNATTGTTTACTGCAGGATGTAAGCATCTTCACTNTTCATCTGCTGCTTGTACTTACTACTTTGTATTCAGCAAGAGAAAAACAAATTGTTTCTAGTGAAATAATAGCTATAATNTTAAATTAATTTTTTTGTAAATTTTGAAGGTATTTTTATAAAATTTTATCTTTTACTTTTGTAGTACTAGAACTGAACCTATTGCTTACTATATAGTAGGCAATNTCTCTACTATGGAAATTTTCCTACTCAGCCATGAAATTGTATTTATGAAGAGCTATAACTTATTAGAGGTGCTAATGNACTGACANAAATATGTTGTAAAAATATAGGCAAAGGGTTTGCAAGACTGGAAGATAGGAAATAATCTGATATTGAGTCTTGTGACCTTTTCAGCCCTGAGCCCATTCTGTCTTAAGTTCATATATCCTGCAGGGGAATTGGCTGCAATATTCAGATGCCATCATTCTGGACATATGTTCTCATTCTGAGCACTAGAGCTCAAGTGACANAGTCCATATCCTTTCTAAAAATTAAATAAATTAAGCATTAAAACTTTTGTGCCTAAAATAGCATTGATAATGCAAGGTGAGAGCCATGTATTTTATATTTCTTTAATTTATGCATGGAAAGTCAGATGCATTCCCTTAATTCATTTTTTTTATACACACATATGGGCACACACATACACACACACACACATACACAAATTGTCCAAATGGAAGTGTAAAATGCCATAGGTAAAGAAAATTCAAGTAGATCATTATAAAATAAAGCTGCCATCATCACATGGATACGAAGGCTGTTGAAGAACATTTTAGTCTGAAAAAAAGGAAAAAAAGAGAATAATTTGTAAGGCTTTAGTGTATATGGTGTCATGCAAAGTTTTAGAAAGGAAGAATTTGTTCTCTGTCATTGAAAGACATTGTTTGTAAGATTTTGATTTTATAGATGGGTGGATAAACACAGCTATAAGGGAGAAGGAAATGTCTGAGCCCCAGTGAATAATTACTAATGTTTCTGCTGTCATAATCTTTATGAGATAATGCTGCAGGGTATTCTGAGACCTGAATCAATAGATTTCAATTAATAAAGTGATGTGTGTATTTTTGTATTTAGTCAAAAAAATCACTTAGTGGTAAATGGATTTTTGAGACAATAATAATTTGTTCTTGATTTAAAAATTTTCATGATTTATCATTCTTGTGAATCATCATATTTAGAAATCAAATAACATATTATTAGTAGCTATTATTGACAAGATCCACAGACTGTCATAAATGTATTAGAGCTTAATGAGGTAGGAGTNAAGAATTTCTGCAATTAAAATGAATAAAATTAAAATAAATACACAAATAAATTGAAATAAGATAAAAACTCAAATTTTCTCTAGTGATGAATTGCCAAATGAGAGAAAAACCAGCCAATGACACTTTCTGTGAGCATCTTCTGTTTTCTCAAAATTCATTTAAATGGCTAAATTTCTGAAGTTGTTGTAAAGGATCAGTCTTACTGTTGCCAAGTAAGAAATTTACTAAATATGTGTTAAAACTGATACAGCACCTAGTTAAAATTATTGCAAGATTATTAAATACAACCAGAAGAGAAAAAAAAGAGCTCAAACAGAACTCATTTAAAAAAGAACTCAGGATTTTCAGCAAATTTATGTATTAGTTGAAAATAGTGAAAGATGCTATGGAAATGAAATGATGGTTAGTGTGATTTCATATCTGCCCGTTTTAATTAATGCTTGTATTCCAACTGCTCTCTGATAATATTGAGAGATACAAAGAACCTCTCCACATGATTACATTTTAAAAAAGGATGTTCAGGCCTGTTTTATCAGAGGCCATACTAGCCACCAGAACCCCACTTCACAGCTCTGGTGGAAGATCCCTGCTCCACCAGAAGCCACGCCAGGGGGCCAAAACCCCAGAGGCCATAAANTTACACCAGAATCCCTGATCTCCCCACAGCACCAGCAGAATCCTCCTACTCTACCAGAGGCCACATTTACCATCAGAAATCCTCTTCTGGCAGAGGACCCCCTGCAGCATCAGAGGCCACCATAGCCATGAGACTTCCAGATTACAACTCACATGGAAAACTTCTACTTAACCACAGGCAACCTTGACTAGAAGAGCAAGAGGAAAAGAAATCAAGGAACATAACACTCATTCAACTAAGACAAACTCAGAAATCTGCACCTATAATTATAATCACCACAAACCCAGGTGCCANTGTAAGAACACAGCTAACAACAACAAAAGCAATATGTCACCACCAGAACCCAGTCATCCTACTACAGCAAGCAATGAATATGTGAACACAGCTGAAGTACAAGAAAACAACCTTAGAAACAAATTTATGAAGATGGTAGAGGTCCTTACATAACAAATGAATAAATCCCTTAAAGAAGTCAAGGAAAAGACAAACCAACAAAGGAGGAAATGAATAAATTCCTTAAAGAAAGCCAAGAAAAACAAACAGCTGAAAGAAAGAAACAAATTACAGTTAAAAACCTAAAAAGGGAAATAGAAGCAATAAAGAAAACACAAACTGAGGGAATTCTAGCAATGGAAAATCTAGGTAAGCAGACAGGAACTACATATGTGAGCATCCCCAAGAGAATTCAAGAGATAGAAGAGGGAATCTCAGGCACTGCACATACAATAGAAGAAATAGATACACCAGTCTAAGGAAATGTTAAATCTAAGATACTCCTGACACAAAACATCCATGAACTCTTGGACACTATGAAAAGACCAAACATAAGCATAATAAGAACACAGGAAGAAGATTCCCAGCTCAAAGACCCAGAAAATATTTTGAACAAAATCACAGAAGGAAAATTTCCTAACCTAAAAAAGGACATGCCTAGGCCGGGCGGTGGTGGCGCACACCTTTAATCCCAGCACTCGGGAGGCAGAGGCAGGCGGATCTCTGTGAGTTTGAGGCCAGCCCGGGCTACCAAGTGAGTTCCAGGAAAGGCGCAAAGCTACACAGAGAAACCCTGTCTTCTTATACACATCTAGATGTGTATAAGAGACAGCCAAATAGACTGGATCCAAAAAAAAGTCCCCTTGCCACATAATAATCAAACTGATAAACATACAGAATACAGAAAAAAATATTAAGAGCTGCAAGAGAAAAAACATCAAGTAACATATAAAGGCAGACCGATTAGAATTATACCCAATTTTCTCAAAGGATACTCTAAATACCAGAAAGGCCTGTACAAACATCCACCAATCCCTAAGAGACCACAAGATGCCAGCCCAAGCTACTATACCCATTAAAACTTTCAATCACCATATATGGAGAAAACAAGATATTCCGATAGTGTAAAATTTAAACAGTATCTATCTATAAATCCAGCCTTACAGTAGGTACTAGAAGGAAAACTCCAACCCAATAAAGGTTAACTACACACAAGAAAACACAGGAAATAATTTCTCACCAGCAAAACCAAAATATGGGAAACAAACATACACACACACACACACACACACACACACATACAAACACACACACACATACACACTACCACCATCACCAAAACCAACAAAATAATAAGTAACAATCAGTGATCATTGATATCTCTCAGTATCAGTGGACTCAACTCCCCAATAAAAAGACACAAACTAGCAGAATCCATCCTTCTGCTACATACAAGAAATACACTTCAAGATCAAAGATAGACATTACCTCAGAGTAAAGGGATTAAAAAGACTTTTCCAAGAAAATGTACATAAAAATTTACCTAATCTAGCCATTCTAATACCTCAGAAAATAGACTTCAAACCAAAATTAATCAAAGAAGACAGAGAAGAACACTTTCTACTCTTGAAAGGAAAAATCCACCAAGACGATCTTTCAATTCTTAACATCAGTGCCCCAAATGAAAGGACAGCCACATTTGTAAAGGAAACACTACTAAAGCATACATCATGCATTGATCCTCACACATTGATAGTGAGAGACATCAATAATACACTCTCACCAAGGGACAGGTCATTCGGACAAACTAAACAGAGAAATACTGGAACTAAGAGACATTATGAATAAAATGAACCTAACAGATATCTACAGAACATATCACCCAAAACAGAAAAGAATACACCTTCTTCTTAGCACCACATAAGACATTCTTCAAAACTGGCCACATGCTCAGTCACAAAACAAGTTTCAACAAATAAAAGAAAATTGAAATTACTCCCTGCATCCTATCAGACCATCAAGGATTAAAGCTTGATTTCAACACCAAAAACAACAGAAAGCCTACAGACTCATGGAAATTGAACAATTCTCTACCAAATGGCTACTTGGTCAAGGAAGAAATAAAGAATTCAAAGACTTACTAGAATTCAATGAAAAAATGAAGTGACAATATACTGAAACTCTTGGGGCACAATGAAAGTGGTGCCAAGAAGAAAGTTCATAGTACTAAGTGCCTACATGAAGAAATTGGAGAGATCTCATATTAGCAAACTAATAGCAGCCTTAAAGCTCTAGAACAAAAAGAAGCAAGCATACCCAAGAGGAGTAAACACCAGGAAATACTGAAACTGCGGGTTGAAATCAGTAAAATAGAAACAAAAGAACAATGCAATCAATGAAAAGAAAGGGAGTTGGTTCTTTGAGAAAATCAACAAGATAGAACCATCCTTATCCAAGCTAACTAAAAGACACATAGAGAATATCCAAATTAACAAAATCAGAAACAAAAAGGGGCACATAAAAACAGACAAACAGGAAATCCAAGTAATCATTAGGTCATACTTCAAAAACCTGTACTCGACAAAATTGTCAAATTTAAAAGAAATGGACATTTTCTTCATANATACCACTTAACAAAGTTCAATCAAGAGTAGATGAAAAATTTGGGTATACCTAAAACCCTTAAGGAAATAGAAGCAGATACTTACTCAATCAAAATAAATCCCAGGGCCAGATGATTTTAACACNAAAGTCTACAAGACTTTCAAAGAGGCTCTAATGCCAATAGTCCTAAAATTATTCCACAAAACAGAAACAGAAGGAATATTGACAAATTTGTTTTTTCAGGCCACACTCACCCAGATACCCAAACCACATGAAGATTCAACAAAGCAAAATAAATACAGGTCAATTTGCTTCATGAACATGGATGAAAAAATACTCGATAAAATACACAAACAAAATTTAAGAACATATCAAAAAGATCGTCTGCCACGATCAAGTAGACTTCATCCCATAGATGTAGGGATGGTTCAGCATATGAAAGCCAGTCAATGTAATACACCATATAAAAAAACTGAAAGAAAAAACAAACAAACCACATCATCATCTCGTTAGATGTTAAAAAAGCCATTGACAAAGTTCAACATCCCTTTGTGATGAGAGTCTTGGGTAGATTAGAGAGACAAGAGACTTACCTATACGTAATAAAGGTGATTTATAGCAAGCCTATAGCCAATTATCAAATTAAGTGGAGAGAAGCTGAATGCGATTCCACTAAAATCAGGAATAAGACAAGGCTGTTCACTCTCTTCATATCTATTTAATATAGTACTCAAAGTTCTAATGGTTTTATAAGACAGATGTGGGAAAATAAATAAATATAAATTAGAAAGCAAGATTTCGCAGTATCACTATATGCAGATGATATAATTTTATATATATATATATATATATATATATATATATATATGGAACCTATCAATTCTACTCGGGAACTCCAACAGCTGACAAACATTTCAGCAAAGTCACTGGATACAAGATTAACAACAACAAAAAAGTTGCTCTCCCATAAACAAATAACAAACCCCCTGGGAAAAAGACTCAAGGAAACAACACACTTTACTATAGCCACAAGTAATAAAACTATCTTGGGGTAACTATACGAAAATGGGAAAGTCTTCTATGATTAAAAAAAAATTCTTTGAAGAAAGAAATTGAAAAAAAGTAGCAAAAGATGGAAAGATCCAGGCTCATGGATCAGTTGGATCAACATAGTAAAAATGTCTTTCATGCCAAAAGCAGTCAACAGATTCACTGAGTGCAATCCCCTTCAAGATTCCAAACCAGTTCTTTGCAGACCTTGAAAGGACAATACTCATCTTAACATTTTAATGTAGGAAAACAATAAAACCCATGATAGCTAAAACAATCCTGTACAATAATAGAAATTCTGGAAATATCACCATCTCCAATTTCAAACAGTACTACAGAGCTATAGTAATAAAAACTGCATCATATAGGCATAAAAACAAGCAAGTTGATCAATGGAATTGAATTAAAAAACAAGACTTAAATACACACATCTGAATTTAGACAAAGAAGCCAAAATTATACAATGAAAAAAACAAAGCATCTTCAACAAATGGCACTACTTTAACTGGATGTTAGCATGTAGAAAATGCAAACAGATCAATATCTATCACCCTATAGAAATTCAAGTCCAAGTGGACCAAAGACCTCAGCATAAATCCAGATACACTGAACTTAATAAAAGAAAATAACCTTGAAATATTAGAATAATCCTGAAAATATTAGCACAAGAGACAAATTAATAAACAGATTAATAAACATTGATAACACAGACACAAGACAAACAATCAATAAATAAGATCTCATGAAAATGGAAAGCTTCTGTAAGGCAAAGACAGTCGACAGGACAAAATTGCAACCTACATAATGGAAAAAGAATTTCCTCACCTCCATATCTGATAGAGGGCTAATATGTAAAATATATAAAGAATTCAAGAAACTAGACATTACTAAACCAAGTAATCCAATTAAAAATCGGATACAGATCTAAACAGAGAATTCTCAACAAAGGAATCTCAATTGGCCTAGAAACACTTAAACACTTAAAGAATTCAACATCCTTAACCATCAGGGAAATGCAAATCTAAGGTACTTTGAAGTTCCAACTTACACTTGTCAGAATGGCTAATATTAAAAACATAAGTAACAGCACATGATGTTTAAGGATGTGGAACAACCAGAACACTCCTCCACTGCTGGTGGAAGTGCAAACACGTAGCTACTATGGAACTCTATATGATAATTCTTCAGAAAGTTGGGAATGGATCTGCTTCAACATCCAAGTATGCCACTCCTGGGAAGATACCGAAAGGATGCTCCATTCTAACACAAGGACATCTGATCAATTAAGTTCGTAGTGGTTTTATTTGTGATAGCCAGAAACTGGAAACAACTAGATGTCCCTCAACCAAAGAATGGATACATAAAATGTGGTACATTTATATAAGGGAGTATTACTCAGCTATTAAAACAGTGACATTATGAAATTTGAAGGCAAATGAATGGAACTAGAATAAGTCATCCTTAGTGAGCTAACCCAGACTGAGAAAGAAAAACATGGTAGGTTCTCACTTATAAATGGACAGTAGATCTTATGTAAAAGACAATCATACTTCAATCTCCCAGAGAGGCTAAGTAATAAGGAGGGCTCATGAGGTGAGGCACCATTCTCTCTGCGAAGGGGAAATCGAATAGATATTGTAGTGAACTATGTGTAGATGAGGATGGAAATAAAGAGGATTCAAACTTGGGGAGAGGAGAAGGTGGAGGAGATTATATTAAGAGAGATGATTGGAACTGTGGATATCTGGGGTGTGATGTAGAAATCTAGTNCAGTAGAAACTCCCTAGAATCTTTGAGCATGATCCTAGCCAAAACTTCTAGTAATGGGGGATATGGAGCCTGAATTGGCTGTCTTCTATAACCAGGCAAAGCTTCCAGAAGTGAGACTGGAACACTAATACAACAAGAAAACATCAACTCACAATCTATTCCATGATGTGCTTGGGTAATGGTGGCACAGAACTCATGGGAGTGTCCAACCAATGACTGGCCCAATTTGAGGCCCACAACAGAAGAGGGATCACACTCCTGACACTGCCTGGCAAACAGTAAACCTAGACAGGAAAGCACAAAGACCCAGGATAGATCCAAACAAGACTGGGAAAAATCAATCAATGAAATGATTACTAACAATATTCTGCTATGCTCATAGATCTGTTTCTAGCCAAATTGTCATTAGAGAGGCATCATTCAGTCACTCATGGGAATAGATGCACAAACCCACAGCCAAACAGTAAGTGGAGCCAAGGTAACCCTGCAGAAGACAGTGGGGAAGGACTGCAGGAGCCAGAACAGTAGAGGAGATATTGAGAACAAGGCCTACAATATCAACAAAGCAGGGCTCATAGGGGCTCACAGAGACTGAAGAAAANATCATGGTCCCTGTAGAGGTCTGAGCTAGGTCCTCTGCATAAAAGTTATGATTGTGTAGTTGGGTGTTCTTCAGTGACTCCTAACAGTGAGAGTGGGATATATCTCTGACTCTTTTGCTTGCTCCTGGGACTCTTTATCTCCTGCTAGGTTGCCTCNTATATATCTTGATGTGAAGGTTTGTGCCTAGTGTTTTTTTATTTTGTTATATCCTGTTGATATCCCTTGGATGCCTGCACTTTTTTGGAAGGGAAAAGTAGGAGGCATGGATCTTAGGGAGAGGGGAAGATGAAAGAGGCTGGAAAGAGTGGAGGAAGGGAAGTTGCAGTGGGGATATAATGTATGAGAGAAGAATAAATGAAATTAAAGAAAAAAATAAATGCTCACATTTCCTATAGTATAATCTTATTTGTCAAATTTTGTCACTCTAACAAAATACCTGACGTAGCATAGGAGAAAATGTTTATTATTCATCACATTTTCAGATAAATAAGCCTTGATTCATGATTCTTGGCCCATCCAGAGGCAGAATGTCATGGAAGTACGGGCATGTGGTAGACACCCCTGGGCTCATGTATGAGAAACTGGAGTCTGGAACTTAACACCAATCTGAAGAACATAAGTGAGCTGACATAGCTTTTCCAGCCACCTCAGTATTTTAGAATTTTAGAATTTCAAAATAGCACTATCACCTCTGGGTGTGCTGTGTGGAAAGTACATTTAACTCATGACAGCCACTGCATAAACTTAAAGGCTTATGGGCAACTCATAATGTGAAAACACTTGGACCATCTCCAATATTTNTAGTCATAAAGTTCTAGAATTGCTCAAAGATTCAATACCCACTTGCATGTGGAATTACCAATCTGCAAGACAATATTTACCAAATGGTACAATAGTAGCATGACTGTTATGTTCATAGCTAACTNCTTTCTGATGAAATTTGAGCCTCTCATGACCTAAAGATTTTCCTCCTTGGTACTGTACATATGTTCAAAAGGCCAGTGCTGGGTGGTTATAGTTCCCTATCAAGGAAGCTACAGCTGCTTCTTTGCTAAATGTACATGATGTATCTGTCAAACTGACATCTAGATATTTAAGTTTGTAGCCATTGATTAATGCTGTGGCCAGCTTTGGTCAACAGAGCTTCTTTTGCAGCCAGTTTGGGTACTACAGAGATTCATAAGTGGCCAAATTACTAAAAGCAGTTATTGTTGAATGTTCGTCCTCTCCAGGAATAACATGGGAGAAGAAGTTACATGAATTTAAGTACTGCACTGGAGGGTGGAGTGTTGTCATTGTTTTCTTAAGTTGCTTTTCTTGATTTTAGGGCAGGTATTTGTCATAGTGATGAGAAAGCAGTGAAAACAGCTTCATTATCAATAACTGAAAATGAGTTAATTTTCTAGACAACTGGAGTTAAAAAAAGGAAAAAAAAAACTAAAAAACTTTTCATTTCCTCTTTCATATAACTTTAAACATGAATAGAAACATCCAGTAGCATTGATGGTATTATTCAGTGAGCTAAGTGCTTGCTGCCCAGCCTGATTTCTTGAGTTCAATCCCCATGACTCACATGTCTGAAAGGGAGAACCGATTTCTACAAGTTGTCTTCTAATATCTACCTGTCCACCGTGGTGGGCATATGCACTTATACACACACACACACACACACACACACACACACACACACACACACATACACACACGCACATGGGTAAATAGATATAAATATAATAAAAAATTGAAAAGAGATTTTAAAATGCAACCACTAATAACTGCTTCACACACTGAATATTTGACTCCTTTGAGGTGTTTTCTGTCATTTTATCCATGACATCACCTTTAAGTCACACTGGCAAAAGTGTTAGGAGAATTAAAATTAGTAGAGAAGTTCTTTGCCGGAAATTAACAAGATCTCTACTATAGTTCCCAAAAGAATATCTGTATCTTTGCACCCCAACCAGAATTACCCATTAAGCTCCTTTTTACAGTCTGCTAAGCTATCTCAGCCTTGTCGTCAACCATTATCAAATTCTCATTAGAAACCACCTTTTCAGGGTCAATCATAGCAAAAACCCCTCTTCTTGTATCAATTTTCTCTCTTACTCAGACTGTTCATAACTCTGGCACAATACATCACTTAAAAAATACAAGGGGGACAACACAGTCATTGATGCTGTGGATTATGGGACTCTGATGCCAGAAACCTGTAGTAGAGTCTTCAGATTTCATGGAAAACAGGAAACAGAGACAGGGTCCAGAAAAAGATCAGTTTCTAAGGACATGGTTCCAGTAGGGCAGCTTCTTCATAAGTTCTCACTCTATCCTCTCCCAAACCTAGATGTATCAAAGGCTAGTGACTATTAGTAAATGAGCTTTTAGAGCAATAATTAATATAAGGCTGTGTATTTGTCATTTAAAAAATAAGAGAATAAAAAGAAAACAGTAGAGAGACCGAGAATTTTGATATAAAACAAATATAAACATACAGAACATTTAACAGAAGAAAAACATGGGGAGAGAGAAAATCCCAATATCTTTTTGCCTTGTTCAGAGAAGGGTTACAACTTCCAAGAAAGGCTAAAAGAAGAAAATATGCATATATAGACTAATTTTGAGTCTCCAGATACAGGAAATAGTTCTTCTCTTATAACTCAAAGGTCTGCAAGAGGGTCATTTCCCAGTTTCTTGATGCTATTTCTTATAGGGAACTGTAACTGACATACATACATAGGTAC
>LZPO01108812.1:1902-17212 GCA_001675575.1 Neotoma lepida
TNNNTANANNNNANCNNACACACACACACACAATTTGTTAAGCTGACATGCTTTGGGTGAGCTTTGTTACTCAGCATTATAACAGATAACTGGAAGTATCTGAATGAAGTCNCACACACACAATTTGTTAAGCTGACATGCTTTGGGTGAGCTTTGTTACTCAGCATTATAACAGATAACTGGAAGTATCTGAATGAAGTCCCACTGAAGTGGATGGTTATTTTCTAACAAAAACCTACCAGAAACCTACAAAGGCAGTCATACTTCACAGATCCAGAATTTTCTGAGAGCAGCACCCATTCAGTGTGAAAATAATAGCCTATACATCCCTGAACTACCCGCCTGAGCACACACGGACATCTTTTTCTTTGTCTTCCAGGGCAGGAGGCATGGGTGAGCCTTTCAGGAAAAGCTGTCAAACACCCCACTTAAAAGGAGCTAATCCTATTTCAAGGGTTTTTTTTTTTCCTTATTGAAATGATATCAAAATAAGGGAAAGTCCCTGAAGGTCCAAGAAGAGTGAATTCACAACGAGAGCCCAGCTGGAGAGGACAGCCTTTAAAACCATTGCTAAACAGTGTCCAGGATCATCGGGTCCTATGAAAAAGTGATCATGAATAAATGGCTTAACAAAAAAATACACGATAAAACTTGCCTGTCCCCCGACACTGTTCTCTAGTCATGGTCATCTAGATGTCCTAACTATAGATCCAGAAGCTAAAATCCCCAGTTGTTATGTCCAGCAAAAGCCAGATCTGCACACATAAAGGGGAAGTGCCAAGGCAAGGTCCCTGGTAAGATTACTGGCTGTTAATAAGAAAAGACAGAAGCCAGAGTTTTGATGTACAGCTCGACAAGCAGAGGTTAAGGGGAGAGGCAGGGCAGGCTCATTTGCAAACTTGGTCCGGTTTCATTAAGTGTGAGCAGAGACAGCCTGTCTCAGNCCAGCAGAGAAGGAACTCATTATCCACATAGGGAGCAAGAGATAAGAATCTTTTAATAATTGCTGGGAATTTTTTTATTACTATGTGGAATGCCAATTTAGGTCTCTCCTCATGGACTGGATACAGACAGCCTCCTTGGGAGTAAAAGCTGCTCCCCCATGGCTGTGGTCATTAAGGACAAAGANCAGAGAGACTGATGTTTGCTCTGAGAACNCAGGGGCTCGGGGGCCCCTGCAGGCTGCAGGAGCCAAGTCTCTGCGCAGCTACCTCAGGACTGGTCTCTAGAACCTTCCAGAATTTCCCTGAGGTCCTCAGAGCATGGCTGCCAAGGCTTACCTTCCAAGGCTCTTGTTCCCTGCTTGCCGCCCCCTCTGTCTCTCNTCTGGGTTTTTGGAGTGTCTGCAAGAGCATGTCTGGTGTTTTNGTTAATGTTTATAGAAACTTTGTGAATTGAATACCTTCCGCCATTCCTTGAGAGGTTTAAGGACACTTCCCTCTGCAAACAGGGAACTCTAAAAAGGAAAAGCAGTGAGGACTGGACATCTTTACTGAGCTTGACCTGGGCACCATGGCCCAGAAGACTCAGCTCTTGGTTGGGAAGATAGCAATGGCATCTGTGTTAGAGATACTAAAACTCATTGAAATTATTTCACTTGATGTTATCTGAAGGATTGAAAGAATTAAAAATAGAAGGAAATTTTTTAATGTGATAGAATCTCATGACTTGGGCAATAATTAAGAAAAGTGACACTCCCATTTAGGGTTATCTTATAGAAAAGGTACATGGGTCCCCCATTTGGATCCTATATCACAAGGGAGTTCTCAGTAGCCTCCTTCCCAGGTCCTCTCCCTGACTTCCGAGGTCTCCTCCCTTTTCTCTCCTCCCCTCTCTCCCCGCATNGTCCAGCCTAGCAGGGCAATGGGAAATGACAGTGANGGTGGGTTTTAAGTCCAAGGTGTCAAGAACAATGAGGCATCTTCCAGTTAGACAGGCCTCACTGTTTCCATCTCCACAAGCGAGGGCACCATGCCCAGGGCCAGAGGCTCCAGGAGCTGTCTGAATGTTGCTCCATGCCTTCTCCTTGGCTGGGTTTCAGAGGGGCCTGAGGAAGCTCAGGGTGTTGCTTATTCCCTGGTGGAATTTGTGCTGACAGCTTAAAGGCTTCAGAGAGTTCCTGGTGCACAGTCCACAGAAGCTCAAGACAGCCATNGCTGAATGTGCTGTCTAGGGCCCTGGCTTATCTATGTACTCCGGCTCTTCCTGTGCTCCCCCAAAGTATAATTTAATTAATCATCTTCCTCTTCATCATCATCTAACAAGCAGGGATACTAGATATGGAGACAACTGAGTGTTGTTGCTTTGGTGCCCCTGAGTTTGAGTAATGCACTGGCTACTCTAGCCATCCAAGGATGGAGGAGCCTCAGTTTGTTCATTTGTAACATTGGATAAATGTGGTACCTACCTGTGTTTGGAATTGAAGAGACAAAAGCAAAGGAGACTGTGGACCTAGACATGTGTCCAGTGAAGCAAATGTGGGAAGGAGGAACTGGGTTAGAGCAATGGAGACACANTACTGAATTTTGTTTCCANGGCTTCTCAGTGCACACCTCTGAGTCTCAGTTATCTCCTTGAATAGTAAATGAGGATAATTACATCAATTACCATAAGTTACTGAGAGAGAAGAGCCAATGGAAGAGCCATNGGAAGAATGGGGAAATAGCTCCAATCAACCCAATAAAAAACAAGGGGATAGAATAAAGGAGACCATGGAAAGAGCTCGAAGACCCATTTTATCCAGCTTCTCACTCCCGCAGCTGCCAGCTGAATCGTCAGACTCCCAAGTCAAGTGTACCTTCTCCTACCACCATCACCCTGGCTTCCCTTTCTTTAGGCTTCCACTTCAATGATACCTCTCCAAGAAGATGGCCAATGTCACTGTCCAAAGTTAGGAAAGTCTATCATGTTTTCTCCTTCTCTCCTAGTAAATAATCTTGGAATGCAGAGTTAGTTTAGTTTTATAGGTAAGATTTGTTATATTTTCATCTCTCTGGTAACATTAAAGGTTTTCTCTTTGTTACTAAGCACCTAAAACAGGATCTGGTTTATCGTTAACAATGTNTTTGCTGAATGAATGCATAAGGGCCAAAGACATTTTGCTGAAAATGACAAGACTTTTTATTTGAAAAGTTTCCCAGGAATAAGTGAACTGCCCTCAGATTTTTGATAATATCCCCTTATTTTCTCTTTTGTTCCCACTCACTGCTTTCAACCATAAATAAAAAAGAAAATCAATCAAATAAATAAATAAATAAATAAATAAATAAAATCATAAGCCAGGAAAACAGTAGAGTTTTATGATGGCTACTAAGACATCTCCCCACTCCACCCCCCTCTTTGTCTTGACTGTCTATGATTTCTTACAGTTCAGATAATAAGAATATACCCAAAGACTCATACAGTGAAGGCTTGGTCCTGAGATGCCTATGCTATGGAGAGATGATCGAATCATGATGGGATCTGATTACTCCATTGATGAGTTCATAGCTGGATAGACTATTGGGTNGCAGGTCTAATTAGAGGAAGAANGTCACAAAGTATCTGACTTAAAATGATGTATTTTGTTCCTGGCTCTTTTCTCTCAGGCTGGTTCTTAGCTGACAAAAGGTGAGCATCCTCACCGCACACTCCCACTACCATGATGTTACCCTCACTCCAAGCCCAAAGTGATGGAGCCAGCAAGCTGTGAGCTGAAACCTCTGAATAAACCCTTCCCCTTTATGGTCTTGGTGTTCTGTCACAGTGGTAGACTGTTGCCTAGCACCTGAGTAAGAAGAGAAATTGGCTTAGATGGTGAAGTTGTGAAGAACGATTTAGAATTATAATTAAAGCACCATGTGAGAGTCAGAAACCCTCCTCATTCCATGCTTCAGACTGTGACATCCCAAAGAAGAAAGCCCATTGTAAGACCTGTTGCAATCACTTCCTCATAATTCCTCAGCTCACTGCAAGCCTAGCCTCAGACCTGATCATTTACAGGCTTAACAGGGTAAGAGCTCTCACTCTGAAATGCATAGTGCATTTCCACAGTGGCTATTGTTGCATGTGTTAAAACTGTATAGAGTAGGCTTTCAATTCTTGTTCACAACTCATAAATAATTTTCAAGACCTTTAGCAATTTGCTTAACCATTTTATGAAAGTCTCATTTTGGCATCTGCAAAACAGGAATAAAGTCCCTCCACTGTGGGATTTATGTAAGTGAATTAATGTCTGTTACACACTTTGTTCACAGGAACAATTAAGAACTGACTTGTTTATATGTTTGAACATTTTGGGCTGCAGTAATAACTCACTGTGTTCTGATACCCTCTGCTTATTTACCTGAATTTACTCAGAACTTGCTGCCNTTAACAGTACCAAATACATAGTGCATGGCATAAAATAGCCAGTCCTGAAACTAGATATAGTAGCATGAGAAGTGCTATATACACAGATCATTGGAGGAGAGTTTGAAAAATCTGAGAGAGAACTAACAAAATAGCTGAGGTACTCAGGAGGGCAAATGCTCTTCCTTTATGGCTAATCACACAAAAAGTTTTAGGGCAATGATGTCTTCTGAATGGAAAGCTGGTTATGGAAGTGACAGAGAATGGACATATTCAAAGATACAGGTATGTGCTTGGGACAACATCCTCACACGCCACAGAGGATTCCGCTAGACTGGGGATGGAACGGTGACATTAAAGACAAGTCACATGTGCTTGGTTATACATTCTTCTGAGACCTCCNGAGCATCAAAGAAGTCAGGGCAGAGGAAGTGGGGAGCACTTTCTCTGGATTGGGACTAAATGCTGGCCAGAGAANTGTTTGTGGACTGGTGCACTAACCTGTCCTACAGCAGCTTAGGTCTAATCTCCATCTGGGTGCTGGGGAAAGAGGGAGAAAGGCCAGGGAATGTTCTGAAAATTAGATAGGTGGAAGGGTCACTCCTNGGGGAGNTTCTTAGAAAAACAACCAAACTTAGTGAGACTTGTCATGATCCTGATGGACAGTCATCCAACTCAGAAGNACATANAGATGCTGGTAAGGTCTTTCCCATTACAGGCTTTGAATGAGACCCGATTGAGATGAATTGTGCCAATAATGGACAGAGGTAGTTCAGAGTCTGTCAAGGTATTTTCTCAGAGAATACTGTCTCTAGAGTATCCTGCTTTCCAACTCACCCTGTGGCCATTAATTTGATTTTTCTGTAATATCATCCATGACACCTCAGGAGCCAATAGTTACAAAAAAAATGTTGCCCATTGAAAATTACCTTTACATCATTAAACTCTTTCTGGAATTCCTGACTTTCTGTAGGTTTCCTTAGCCATGAGTGGATCCAAGAGCAACAAGGAGACTGGGCAGGGTGGCGCTCCACAGATTAGATGGCTTTGGATTGGGGCCCAAGGCTTCCAGGCAGTCTGTTTCATGGGATACATCCAGACATAAGCACCAACTGACAGGGTCCATGAACTAACTTCCCAATGACCCAGCAATTGGGTCCATGAGGGGAAGGCGATAGCATTGTTCATAATACCACATTTTTCCAAATGATCTGTCACCTCCTACTTTCTTCCACATTTTCTCAATGCCAGCTTATCACCCACCCTTTCTCCCACCTCATATGTTTCTCAAATGCCCCATAGCCCCCCCCCTTATCACTTTCCCTGTCATCTTTTCTTCAGGATTTTCCTTCTCATTTCTGTCTCTCGATTTCAATCAACCTTGATGCTACCTCAGTTTTAGTTCTGATATCTGAATAGAAATTCAAACACTGATACTGGAAACTTAGTGCCATTAACAGGAACTGCAGAACCCAGGATGTTAAAGGGTGGGGGATTACTAANCAGGAGCTAATTTAAAATTTAAATTATTTGCACACTCTGGGCCTTCACATATATCTTGGTATTGATCGCAGCTCTTTGGAAGCTATTTATGTTTTCAGCACACCTATAAGGCTGAGATTTATACAGCATTTGGTGTTTAACTAGCCTCTTAATGCACCCTGTTGAGCCATAGTATTGGTGAGCGTATTGTAAATTTCAGCCTCAGTGCTGAATTGATTTGCTTAGCGGAGTTGAATTTGGGCCATTAAAATAAATAAATAAAATGAATAAGAGAGACTTTTAGACCTTCATGTCATATTAAAATCAACCAAAGGCTCAGACACAACCTCTAGATTCACGATTGGGTTCAGAGAGCCAGGTTTAGTGCCATGAAGGATTCCTTTTACTATGGCCTCAGGTAGTAAACACTCTAATGTAGAATTCAGAGAAGGGCTGGGGTTCAGTACACATACATAGTGATTTGAAGTTAAGAAGACATGAATTCAGGTCATGGCTTGACTTACTCCAGCTGGATCTTCTTGCTCCTGATTTTCAAGTGAGTAGCTCTGAGCAGTGATTAGTTAAAGGTCTAGTTTTCTTCCTGTTTCACTTCATTTTCGTCAGCCTTCCCACGCTAAGCTGCATTCTGAGACAGATCCAATGCTTNGGTTAGAGAGAGAGAGAGCATGCTCATCCAGGCTTGAGATCTGAAGACCTCTCTTGCTTTGTTGATCCCTCAGAATCACCATCCATTATTTGAATCTTCTAGTGAACCCTTGGTCTTAGTGAACCTCAGGATACCAAAAACCAAGTTGATTAGAACATGTTCTGCAAAACACTGGCTCCACATTGAAAGTCCATCGCACCTCCANGTAGGAAAGCTACCTCTGATATCAACAGACAACTGGCAGCCACTTCTGACCTCCTGGCCCTCTGAAACAGCACCTGTGTCCTCTGCAGTTGGTACAGTAATGCTGGTTACTGGTGGTGGCTATTTCCTGGGACCCAGAACACAGCTATCACCATTGTCAAGAGCAGGATGTCATTTAAAGCTTTCTCTGAAAGAGAGTCTCATGCACAGAGGCATAGTTTTGTGCCATGCAAAGATTAACCTTCCTCCCTGTGACCTCAGTCAGGTTAAACACAGTCTTTATCCTATGCACACAGCCTGAGTCCCATGAGTAGCCATTTCAGAATCCCCTAGAGAGGACACAGACTTCTCTTTTCAAGACATAAGGCAATGTCTCTATTAGTGCCAGCTCTGAATTGGAATGCTTGACTTGCCCTTCCTCTGACCTTAACATTTAAACACATGGATCCCATCAGAGAAGTTGCTATCCCTGACTATGTTACAGCTATAGGAAAAGAAGAAACAAAAAAATATAAACAGATGTTTATATATCTGTGCGTCTTTCATATTCCCTGTATTTTTCCAAGGGAAAGATATTTGTCTACTGAACATCCTTTCAAAAAGTTAGTATTTGAAAGAGAAGATGTATCCCAAAGGAAGATAAGCTACAATGGTCCNTGTTAGTGGCTTTCAGCTGAAATGCTGGATGCTGGAGGCGATATAGGCAGATATTATTTGAAAGGGGCTTATAAATTTGAAATTAAGAAGTTTGGACATTATTCTGTATGATAGTGTTNTATATTAAAAGAGATCAATCAAAATACTGTCATTATTTGATATTATATATCAAATACATATTGTATATATATATAGTAAATAGTGTGATTATATTTATATGAAGAGTGGATTGCCTCCTTGTGAGCTTGAAGTTANAGACATAGGCTGAGGGACAACCGCTGTGTATAAGAAGTGATAAGACAAGAAAACTATAGTAAATCTCAGTGACATTTGTAAGTGACATGTCTCATTACACCACTCCCAACAATTTATAAGATTTAATTTTCTTCACACGTGTGTGTGTGCACACACACACACATACACACACACACACATACACACACACAGGTACACATGGACATCTCTAGATCATAGTAATTATATTTCTTCACTTCTGACCTATCATTAATTTAAAAAAAAAACCCACACACATTTCAAACAATATGGTTCTTCAGTTTCCTTTAGAATACTACTCTTTAAANCCTAGACACATGTGAGGAACTGGAATNAGAACCNGTTTTTCTGACCTTACAGATATACTGTTNTGGTCTTCCACAAGTCCATCACGAACCCTCAGCTGTCTCTTGTCGGAAGGCCCAGGAGAAGGTGCTGCCCACCCCATCTATGAACTGCTTCTTCAATGCAGCTTTCCCCTGGCAGTGCGGGCCTTCACAAGAGCTCACCTGGTACAAAATCCATTTAAACAGGCTCTGCTTTATGTACTGTAACAAGAGCAGAGTGGAGCTGGAGCTCAACTAATTGAGCCCTAATTTATCAACACCTTAGGGAACAGCATGCTGGAGATGGAGAGCTGAAATATGGGCTAGAAGACCTGACTGGGCCTGGTAGGCTGTGGTTGGTCTCTCAGAATATGCAAAAAAAAACTGCAGCAGAGTTGACCAGCACAGCCGGTGGAGAGACTCAACTCAGGTGCCAGGCACTCCAGTTCTCCCCTGGCACAATGAACCATGGTAGTTAACTGTCATCTCTTACATCATGTAGCATGTCGTTACTGTTTCTCATGTAGCCTTCTCCTTAGATTGTAGGCCANNGGAGAGCAGATACTGGGTATTCATACCTGTGTCCTCAGGTGGAGTTAGACTTTCCTTGCCTCTTTTTCTGATATCAGCATGGATTTTTCATAGACCAATAGGGGGGCAGCAACTGCTGCGGAATTATTGAGCATCTTTTATAGGGCTAAAACTGTGCTATTAAAAAAAAAAAAGCTCTAGGATACTTGCCAAGTCCAGTCTTCTTCAAAGGGGTTAAATGAGTTTTGTTGCCAGTCCACTGTCTGCATTCATTTTTGCCAGTGCATCTAAACCTAGCTGCCACTCCTTAGCTAGTCAAAAATACCAGCTATTTCTGAGGCAGATAGCAGAAAGCCTGTATTTGGTGTAAACACCTTCAGTCATTTGCACATAGATCTCCTACAACTAGAATAAAGACCACCCCNCATACTGCTTTCTGGCTATATAAGCAGGCCAGTCAGTTCACTTTTCAAATCCAATGAGAGACACCTTCTGTACTGTCCCATGGTGTGGCAGTAAGTAGTCTGCCAGTTCAAAGGCTTTCCTCTGCTGGGCTTTTGATAGGAACTGCAAACATGGAGGGAGGTGGCAGTGTAAGCAGAGTGTTTAGGAATGGGGCAAGAGCTATGGCCGTGATGATGGTGGCAGCTGAAGTTGTGAGGAAAGTGCAGCTGAAGATTAACAGAACAAAGTGTGGGGGCAGAGGTGACAGACACAAAGAAGTCATCAAAGGGATGAAGATAAGAACGGAGGGACTTGGCCACTGGCTACAGTGAGCTGCCAAGCTTCAAGGCACTGAGAGCAGTGACCCTGGCTNCTGTTAAAGGCTGAGGATCTGGATAGCCTAGGTCTGTTATGATAGCTGTGACACCAGCAACCACTGACTGCCGCTGCTTGCCACTCTCTGCTATCTGCTGCCACAGCCCATTACTGCTGGAAGCTGAGAATTACAGGAACTGCCAAGTGCCAGTGTCACTAGCGATTAAAGTCCACAGCAATAAGCCTTCATAAGTCTCTGGCCTCTAAAGCCTNGGATGTTAGGTCCCTCAGCACTTAGGTGTGCTAGAGAAGCTGACTGTGGAGCTGCCAACACGGTGAGAGCTTGTCTTCATCTACCCACAATTCCTACCTGGATACAATCACAGGCCCCATGTCAGCTGATTGCTAATATACTCACTCTGGTTTTCTTTCTTTTATATACTGCTTTGCCCATGTAACCAACAAATATTTGCTGAAGCATTTATCCCCATTTCAGATATAGTCTTAAATACTGGTATACCCCAGAGAAATCTTCATGGAGCTCATATTTTGGGGAAGNGGAAGATAGAAGTATAACATATTGAATGACAATATGTCTNTAAGAAAATGAAGACATGGGGAATTGTAGCATTATTTTATAACCATGAAGTCATAGAGGTGTCAATGACAAAAATGACATTGAATANAGAGTTAGTTAAAGAATGAGGTTTTCAGAGATTGGGCGANAGGTTTAGGAGAGGAAAACAGCAAGCAGAAAGGCCCTGAAGTGGGATAATGAATGGATGGCACCTTCCAGCAAGACATCACTCTCATCTCTCATCCCTATCTTTGCTATAATGGACCATCTTTCTGTAGCTTTCCATCTGCCTTTCCCCCTAGACTATAGGTCCCTGAGGATGAGGTACCATGCTGTATCTACACCAGCATCCCTAGGACCTACTACTGCTCCTAGGATGTAATTGATGCTTTTAGATACTTTGTGAACAAAAGAATAAGTCATCTCTGTAAATTTCCCCAGTAACCAAATGAAAGGGAATGACATTACGGTTTGATGAATGAATAAACTGAAGCAAAAAGAGAGTTTAAACAGGATTTGGACAGCTAATAAAGAAGGAATGTTATCTAGACTCTGACATGATTGTAAGGCCATAGACAAGAATACCACTATCACAGGTNTGCCTATGGAATAACAAAGATCCTTCTGGAAGCTCGGAGCAATCTATCTTCAAAGGGTGGTTTGTGTGGATATCAGCAGCCATGTCATTGGCATGTGTCACCTGCACACACTTCAATCATACCTTGGGGAGTCAAACATTGTGCTGTGATGTTCANATGTCCTACAGTCTAGTAAAGAGTGTANNAGCAGAGTTTAGCTGGAATGGTTCTTGGTCAGATTCTCTTCCATAAACGGATTATGAAAACAGTTGGGGGATATCAAAGAAATGTAGCAAAACTACAGAAGAGAAGGNTATACCATGCAGAGAGTAGAGCCAGGCAGCATGCTGAGGGGAAGGACAGTGGAGGGATTCTCTGCCAGCAGCCTACAGATCAGACTTAGCCAAAGCTCCCACCAACTGGGTTTTCAGTAGATCCCAAGTAAGGAGTGAGGGAATGGGCAGATACTTGTGAGTAGAGGGCAATGTGGGCAGTGGTGAGAGAGGCAGGGAAGCAGGCCCTGTTGATTTCACAGTGGGCAGGTGCAGGCGCACACACAGCCACAGGGTGCTATGCAGTCTGGTGGGAGGCCGGGGTCCCTGGCCCTGCTTGGTTTACCGTGGTCTTGGATGTTTGCCTTGGCAGCCCTGGAGCNTTGGCCTTGGCCTCAGCATCATTCCCCAGTGGCCAGGCAGCTGGGCCAGCACACCTGAAAGTCATTAGCTTGGGGTCCCATTTTGTTCTCACGTTTCCAAGCAGTGACCCACAGCCATGTGTGACCAGGCAGGCACTTTATCATTTTGCTTTCCCCAGCCCTGCCCACCCTTTTGGCTTCCAGAGTCCCTGCCTGAGGCCAACCAATCCCTCCAAACTCAAACCTAACAAGCACTCTTTGTCTTTAATGAATATTTATAAGATTTGACTATTATTTTCACAAAATATATGTCAGTCTTCCTTTTTTAAAAAATTTTATTAAATGCAGTCTCTGAGGCTCGAGGTACTTAAACCATATGTCCAGAATCACGTGACAAACAAGGAGCAGATTCTAAGTAGAAGCTGCGGGTGGTCTGATAGCAACAGGTTGTTGAAGCTTGTGCAACAAGTGAGTGTCCATCCCACATCTACCAGTCATTCTTCTTTGCTGGTCTCACCTGTGACATTCNATAAGGCTCAAGTGTTCAAGTGTGAATCCAGTGACCAATCTGTCTATCCATTGGTTGCTAAAAACTAATTCTTTCCTCAGTCTATTTGATGCAGTCAATCTGTTTCCTTTTATTTTCTTTAAAAAATGCTATTCTAGATGTCTTTCTCTAGAACTCCATTTTGGTGGCTTATGACTGTATTTCTCTAGAGTGACAGTTGTCAGCCTGACCTTTTGTACACCTATGGCAGGGTTAGTTGTCACAACAGTGGGGCATGAGAGAAGTTCCTGGTGTCTAGATTGTAGAGNTCAAGAGTTACGGTAGATACTCTNTAATGTATTAGATGCTTCTCACAATGAAGACCATTGTACTTAGAGTGTCAATANTGCCGAAATAAAGGACTATAAAGCCATCTGTAAATATATATGTAGTTACATTTACATATATATGTACTTTCNCCCAGATGTTCATGTTANTAAAAATAAATACCATTGGCAGTATGATATNAAAATTATTGTGTAATGTGTTANAGATATTGGACCAACTCATTGTCACTGACTGTATAACTCATCTAAATTCCACACTTGGTGAATAGATCAGGCAATATTATTTATATCATGGACAGTGGCAAATGTTACCTCTTTGGGATTATTTTTAATTCTGGAGAGCCAGTTAATCATGTATAGCATTAAGAACTTTATGAAGATGATAGTATATTCCCTTATTTAATGTTCACAACCATACTCTGAGGTAAGTAATGTGCTATCCTAATATAGGGAAGTNGAGTCCAGCCAACCACTTGATCTCCTCTGATATTAAGAAACCAAGGCACAAAATAGTGCAAGTGGCAATTCTAAGTGGTGGGGACAGGGACTCAACAAGCACTATGTAGCCATACTCCAGAGTGTCACATAAGCAGGCAGGCACTTCATGGAAAAGGTTTCTGAGGAACAAGCACAGTGTGCTCCTGACTTGCTTGACTTTGAAGAATGGATGTGTACCTTAATCGTATCATATTCAATGTCATCAATTTAATATATAAAGTAGTCACTTTGTATATTAAAAAATAATAAATTCAGTATGAAGCAGTTTCTTTTACAAAAATGTATACATCTACAAATAAATAATGATAGATAAACTTGCTATAGCATTCTTGTTTTCTTAAAATCCTAAATGAGAATCAGCCAGAGACCAGAATTGGAAAAAACTTTCATATTTCACAATTTAAAAAATTACAAATGAAAGCATCTATCCTTCACCTTGCTATAGGGCAGGCTCTCTTAATCCATATTTTATATCTTTAAGCCTACTGTCTCCCCAGGGCACGCCCATGTGCCCTTGTTTCCCTGTTTTCTTCCTAGCACCAACACCTCAAGGTTGTATTTTGTTTGGTTTGGTTTCACTTCAAATCCCAACACCTAGAACAGCATGAGGTACACAATATAATCTCAGGAAAGGATGGGTTGAATGAAAAAATAAGTGAAAGAGGCGTCCTCAAGAACAGAAAACAATCCCATTACTCACAAGAGGATCTGTACATGATACATATTTATGAGAAATGTAAAGCAAGGTAGAAAACTTGTTAAACACTGTTCTAATAACCAAAACAGAAAAAGACATACTGTGTAGCTAAAACAATTGAGTTAGGTTAGCAAACTTGACGTGGGATTTTTGAAATAGACNAAACTTTTCCCTACCTTCTCAAAGTCATTATAGATCTTTGAACAGTTTCAATTGTCATTTTGGGGATGTCCTTGGGACCCAGATGGTAGCTGGCCTTGTGTACTAACAAAATGCATATTTAATTAACTCTGTCGGTGCCAAGCCAAGCAGAGGATCATGTTTATTAAAGACAAGCCTCTTCATCTTCCCTGGCTCCAGGAGGGGCTCACAGAAGTAGAATGTTCTCTTAGAAAGTCACATGGCATAGGTTACTGCTTCATCCTACCTGGTGTTAGACAAGCATATGGAGTATGACTGCCAAATANAGTCATCCAAAATACATCTTTCCAGTGAAAGTTGAATTTCAGATGAATGGCAAATACTTTTCCAGCATAAACATATGCATATATATTGTTGATCTGAAATTCAAATTTTTCTGGGCATTCTGTATTATATCNAGCAACCCCTAGTCAGGAGCTGAGACCAGAGTCCAGAGTTGCCTGGTTACCCTCAGGAACTCTGTCACTGGAGTGCTGAGAAGGCAAGGCTGGAAGACAGGGCAGGAAGCGGTCTCTAGGACACGGTCAGTGAACAAGGCAGGGCACGGGCAGTCCTCCCTTCCGCTCCAGAGGAGCAGTGTTTGAAAACCAGACAGCCCCATTCCTGGCATCCGTCTAAAACTCTGGGCAGTTTAATTTTTTCTCTGTTTCCTCATGTACCCAGTGGTTTCTCCCTCATCACTGCTGTTGTGGCAGCAGCTGTCCTCAAGCCTGGCTGACTCAGAGCACACGAGAGATATTCTATGTGTGTGTGGGGGATGGGTAGGTGTGGGTGTTTAAGAGGGCATGCCTATGGAGGGTAGAGGTCAACTTTGGGTATTGTTATTCAGGAATTGTCCATCTTGTTTTTTGAGACAGGGTCTCTGACTAGCCCAGGCTTGTTGACCAGGCTAGGCTGGTGAGCCCCAGGGACCTGCCTATCACTGCCTTCCCAGCACTTGGATTACAAGTGTTTATCATCTTGCTTGGCATTTTTATATGTGTTCAGGGGATCAAGCTCAGTTCNTTGTGCTTGCAAGACAAGAACTTCATCAANTGGGACACTCTTAAAAATGAAGATCCTAGGCTGGGGAGATGGCTCAGTGAAAAAATTGTTTGCTNTGCCTGACTGATGACGTAAGTTCAATCCCTAGAACCCACAGGAAGGTGGAAGGCAAGAACTACCTCCTAAAGTTGTCCGCCAACCTCCATGCATGCATGATGACATGTGTGTTCATATACACATCATACACCACATCAACATACACAGGGGCACACACTAGTAATAATAATAATAACGACACATTTATAAAATTAGAAGATCCNCAGGTCCNATGTAACAAGTGGATCTAGGGTTGGACTTGTAAATCTCTTTGGGAAATTTTGATCATTAACTATTTGGAAGAAACACTTTTTTCAGGTCTGTATCAGCATAATTCAGCTTCATCAGCTACTAGGCAACACATGGCAAGATTCAATTTCACAGGACCATCATCAAGGCTGGAATGAAGACTACCCTGCCCATGAATCATAGATATTGAGAAAGAGGACTCACGGTGCCATGGAGGGAAGGATAAACAGGCTGCCAAGTACAGGAGTGGCACAAGGCAGCTTAGAGCGGGAGCAGGCAAACAGGAACACTTCTGAAATAAGGATAAAGGGAGTGTAGGGTCTAAAGGTGAAGCATCGTGGTTGCTGACTACAGTCCCCCACACCTCTCCAAGGACAAGAAGTAGAGAAGATAGCAGTTAAGATATCTCCATGAAGGAGAAACAGCCGGTATGGTCAAGAAGGAATTTAATGTAAGAGATTAGTCTAAGAAGAACTGAAAGTGGTGGAGAAATGAGGAAATCCAGAGTTTAGCAATTGTAGAAAAGGATTGCTACATCTAGGGTCAGAGGAACAGAAGCACACAAGTTTGCAGGAGCCCCAGAAGCCCCAGAAGCTCNGAGAACCCTGCTAGTACCACTGCTGTGCAGGCTGGCCATGGAGAAAATGACCCTATGGGTTTTCCTTCCCTTTCATCTCTCACCAACTCCTTCCATTTCCCATATATAGCCAGAACTTGGCAGTCAATGGAATCTG
>LZPO01108813.1:0-14306 GCA_001675575.1 Neotoma lepida
TATTTCATCCATAAGGATAACCCACAACGTCTGTGGTAAAAAGCAAAAAAGGAGCTTGAACTAAAAATGCAAATGAACGAGACAGCCCAGAGCAGGGCAGTTAGCAGAGCATCTTGTATTGTTTTCTGCCAGGTTAAATACCAGAGTGTTTCGCAATGATAAAAACTTCTGGAGATTTGTTCAGTACATGCTGAATTATGAACTTGAGATGTTGCTAGGTGTGACTGGAGAGCTTAACTTCTAATTGTATTTAACTTTAATTAACTTAAACATGAACTTAGAGTGACTTATAACTATAGTCTTAAATGGGGGGTATTAACAAACAGGGAAAATGGTATTATGGGCTATAATCAAATAATCAAAAATCAAAAAGCAGTGAGAAAAAAGCCAATTATGTGATATGCTTCTTCACATCGCATTTAGGTCTCACATCTCAGTGAAGTCTCTTCTGGTATCTGCCAATCAAATCAGAGTCCCTGTTAATGCTTCTGCCACCTTCTTAAAATTAAACCTTTTATTTTGAAATGATTGTAGACTAACATGGAGTTGTAAGCAACAATGCAGAGAGATTCCAGGCATTTATTTTTTTTTCACATAGTCCCAATGCCAACTTTCATCAAAATTTCAGTTGGATATTATTCCCAGTATGTTGTTTGTTACAGATAAAGTCATGGCACTTTTAATTATCATACAGTCAAAGCATGTGAGCTCTGCCTAGCCTTAGCTCCTGAAAATTTTTCTCCCATTTTATCCTAAAATTCTCACAATTTTATATTTGTATTTAAGCCAACAATTCATTTGAGTCATTTGGTATAAGATAGAGATTAATTTTTTAACAATTACATTATTTATTTATTTATTTGTGTGTGTGTGTGTGTGTGTGTGTGTGCAGGAGTGCATCTGAGTGTGTACACATTTGCCACCTTGTGTGTGTTAGAGAGGGTCAGAGGAAATCTTGCAGGAGTCTGTTCCCTCCTCCCACCACATGGATTCTGAGGATCAAATTTAGGTTATCAGGCTTAGTGACAAGCACCTTCACACACTGAACCATCTCATCAGCCCTAGATGGATTTACTTTTAATGAATCTCCATTAAAATCTTCAATAAAGATCTTCATAAATATCTATTTTCTCAACACTTTCCATTGGAAGTGATCACATTCTTCTATTGATTTGCTTCTGAATCTTTATAAAGAATCAGTTGCACATTATTTTCCTGTGGGTATCTTTCTAAGATCTTTATTCTGTTTTGCTGATTATTATAAATTTCCTTTGATCAATGTCACTTAATCTTGATTATTATATAATAATAAGTCTTTCTATGAAGTAGAGTCTTCCTCCAACTTTATTTTTACTCACCAAACTTAAAGAATACTCTTGCTTATATCTACAGCACACATTGCTGAACTTTTGCCAGGTAGAGTTGCGAAATTATTAGCTACCTTGAAAGAATTAACATCAGTATTATAATGAGCCTTCTAATCTATGAATATAGTATATTACTGTATTTATTCGGCTTCCTTATGTTTTCTTTTGTTAATATTTTACATATTTCAAAATCTATGTCATGTATATGCTTCATGAGATTTCTACTTAATGTATCTCTACTCCATTATTAATAGTGTTGTACTGATGGTGCAAGACAAATCTAAAATTCAACTGAGAATTTGAAGAGCTCATTACTATTTCTAAAAGTTATTTTATATACTCTTTAGGGTTGCCTGCATACAATAGCATGCCCACTGCAAAGAGGTGTAGGTTTAGTTTTCCTTTCAGATATGTGTGCCTTGTATTTCTGTTCCTTGTCCTATTGTGTTGCTTAAAAGATATAGTACTATTTACAAACACAAGTGGAAGTTATGAGTATTTTTGTCTTGATCCAGATTCCAGAAAGAATGTGGTACTTGATCAATACCAAGTTATTTTAAATCATTTGTAGTGAGTTTTTTAAATGTAACATGCTATATTCTGTGTTTTTCTGAGTGATTTGAACCAAGATTGAGTACTGGATTTCAAAAAAGTCTTTTCCTGCACTGGCTTGTACAAACATATGCTTTTTCTTTTTTGGTCAGTTAATATGTGGGATTACGGTGATTTATTTTCAAATATTTAGTCAGCCTTACATCTCTGCAATAAACCTCTCTCGGGTCTGAGATAAAATACTTTTTATATATTTCTGAATCCTGCTTACTCATATTTTAAGGATATTTATGTCTACATTGATGAGGTTACCTGCTTGCAATGTTCTTTTCTGCTTTCTTGATATTGTTTTTGCTTATTTGAGGTATCAGAATAATACTGGATTCATAAAATGAATTTGGAAGTGTCCCTTCTATTTTCTGGAATAATTGTATAAAACTGGTAATATTGAGTCCCTGATAGGGTATATAATTATCCAGTGAAACCATCTGGGCCAGGAGATTTCTTTTTGAGAGTTTTTTTTTAATTATGTATTTAATTTCTTAACATTTGTAAGGCTATTAAAACACTTATTTCATATTGTGTTATAATTTTAGTCATCCTGAAGTTTACAGTTGAATGGTTTTTATTATATTACAAGGTTATACAACCTTCAGTGTCTGATTTCAAAGTATTTACACCATCCTAAAGGCAAACTCCACTCCCTTTAGCAGTTTGTACATGTGTTGTCCTTGTCCTGATGCCAGATAATCAGTAATCTACTTGTTCTAGCTCTCTGAATGTGTTTGTTCTGAATTATTTCACATAAATACAACAATGCAATATGTGATCTTTTTATATCTCCATTTTCCTTAGTATGATGGTTTTGATATTTATATTGCAACACACATCATAAACTTTATACCTTTATGACCATATAATACTCCATTGTATGAAATGTTTTGTTCATGTTTTGACATATATGAACTGCTTTTACTTATTACTTATTCTGAAAAATAGGATCATGAGCAGTCATTTACAAAATTGAAATACATATAAACTGTGAGGAGTGAATGAAGTCCTGAGTAAATGTTTATTATTGGCATGAGCATGGCCATGTTAAGAACTCTAATGCTTCAGACCAATAGAAATTGAAAAATCTTTCCTTGGTGAGGTTAGGGGAATGGCAAAGTCTTCCCCTGGTCTAAGAAAAACTGTTGATGAACAATTGACCTTCAGTTAAAACCTTCAGCAGAAAATATGAGGTGCAGCTGCCTCCTCCTTCCTGCATCCTGAGACTGCTCCCCTACAGAGACTCCCACTAAGATTAGCTAAGCCACCCCCTCCATTCCTGTGCTGTATACAATCAATAAATGCTTCGATCAGAGCATAGTGACCACTGGATCCTAGCTTTTCTGTATGCATGCCTATCTCTGTCCTCTCATTCCCTTGNGGCCTCAGTCAGAGCAATCCCAAATCTATTCAGGTCACAGCAATATATTTTTAATTCTTTTGAACATATACTTAGGAGACAAATTAAGAATCATAGAGTTTGGAGTTTTTTTGAGGAACTATTAAAATATTTTTCAAAGGAAATGTGCCCATTACATGGTGGACACGCAGCCACGTGATGGGGATGGAAAATTTCGAAAAAGAGTAATGATGCCCAAAGTACTAGCAAAAGCATATGTATATTCTGGACAGCATCTGTAAGAAAGCGGGGCCTGAGGGACTAGAAAAAGAGAATTCTGAGTCTTTCTCATTTAAGTCCAGGAAGGCAGGCAGACCAGCCCTACCTCATGGTGTCTTAGAGGGACTTTGCTAGGAAGAGGTAATTCTGGAAAGGAAAAGTACAGTATCTCACTAAAGGAAACCTGCTGTGCTTGTGTCTTCGGCAAGCTTGTGTCTTCCTAGGGGTGGGTGGATTGACTTGACCAACTGGAATGCTGTTAGTTCTTCACCCAGCCCAGGGATTCTATTCTCTTGACCAGGGAAGCTTTTCCTTAATGGGCCTTTATTGACACTCCAGAAGTTGGGATAGAAATTAAATTATTGATTGGCATAATTTTCCTCCTGCACTATGAATATGACGTTATGGTACTTTTTTTCTCTCCTCTTTTCTTTTCTTTTCTCCTCAGTTCCTCTCCTTTCCTATAATTCCATTCCTTTCCTGACTCTTTTCTTCCTTCCTCCTGTTCATCCATCCTTGCTTCATTCCTTGTTTTCAACGCATGGATTTCTACTTGGTTCTTTTCAAAGTTTCTGTCACCTTTGAGATACTGTCTTTTCATGGAGAACTTGTTCATTTACATTCATTTAGTTTTTAAACCTTTAAAAAAGTTTTTGAACATATTTAAGTAGTTGATTTGTAGCTTTTAATAAATTCAACATCAAGGCGTCCTTGGAGATAATTTCTATTGATTCCCTGTGTGCAATTTGCACATCCTTTTTATTCCTATTAAAAACTAGTTGTTGATAATAGTGTTATGTTACAAACCTCCTCCCCAGGGTTTCTGGAATTTCTTGATTGGCAATTATTTCAATCCCACCATTGGCAGGCATGTGACCAAAACAAATCTCATGAAATCCACCCACTGTTATTTTTTGAATTCCTAGTCTGTCTCCCTTCTTCTCTCCAGTTTTCAATGTTCCTTTGTTTGTCTTCTGTGGAGGGTGGCAGTGTTTTAGTTACTGATAATAGATAGAGAGGATGAAAAGTATATCGACTTCCTTTTTAAACAAGTAGAACTATCCTTGTTTCTTAGGGAGATTATGGGGGGAGTTGAAGAGGGAGTGTGGAGGATAAATATGGTCATATTTTATTCATATATGTATAGAATTCTCAAGAATAGAGAGTTTTTCAAAATATTAACATAAATATAATTATATATATTTTTTGTTTTAAAAAGTTTTTTTTTTCATTTTATATACCAATCCCAGTTCCCCTCCCTCCCCTTCTCCTGCCCCCTCACTTTCCCCCATCCCAAGGCCAATCCATTCCTCAGAGAAGGTAAGGAAGGCCTAGTCTTGAGTTGAAGAGAGGGAAAAGGGATCATAGGAGTAAGTGAGGTCAAGATTATGATGGGGAAAACCACAGAGACAGCTGACCCACGCTGGTGCGAGCTCATGGACTCTGGCCTGTTAGCTGGGGAACATGCATAGGACTGAACTAGGCCCTCTGGATGTGGGTGACAGTTATGTGGTTAGATCTGTTTGGGGAGCCCCTGGCAATGGGACCAGGACTTACCCCGGGTGCATGAAATGGCTTTTTGGAACACATTCCCTAGAGTGGGATACCTTACCCAGCCTTGACACAGCAGGGAGGGGCTTGGTCCTGTCTCAACTTTGTATACATTTTTAAAAATTATTTTTGGCTTGTGTCTTCGGCTAGACAATGCACTATATGGACCAAGAATCTTGTCAGTTTACCACAGGTTCTGCACATGTGACTCATCTACCTCAAAAATCTCAGTGAAGTGAAGCTATAAAGTAATAGAAATGATACAAACTTTGTCCCATGGTGTTGTTGCAGATGAAACTTCAGAGTTTAACCCAGAAATCCTATGTCTGTGGAGTGCTTTCTGGATGCGGTCAGAATACACCAGTAGGGATGCTGTAGAGTGTGAAGTCAGTGCTACCTATGAACCCTTCCATAGGCTGATTCCTCCAGGAAGACAACAATAGCACAAATGTACTTATGCATGGATGGTGCTGAAAGAGCTACTCTGTGACTTTGACACAACACAGAAAAATGTCAAACATTAGGGAACACCTATAAAATGATTTGGGATGGAATCAGAAGAGGAAAGTGAAGTGTTACCAGGCTGCACATTTGTCTCACAGTCCTTCCCAGGATTTCATGGAGAGAGATGGTGGCAAACTCTGCTTTTAAAAGCTTCATAAACAAATACCACCTACAATTATACAAGTCATGTTGCACACTGCTCAGACACTGTTCTGTTTTATCCTCTTTAAAAGAATTATGGGATATAGAGATGTTAAAGAAACATGCATACATCTGAACTTGAGAGGTACCTTGTATATGTACACATATACCAACTTATGTGCATTTCATTTATACAGATTAGAATGTGATAAAAATCTCCACAGTATAATTGATGGGGCATAGTGTGACTGCCTATGGAATAACCAAGAATGAGACACAGGGGTCTAGAAGGGCTTTGTGGTCTTCGGTCTCAGGAAGAAGAGACAACNTGTACTGGACATGATGGAAAAGTCATTCTGGACTCCAATAATACTGTTCCTCTATTAGGAACACATAGATATGAATGCTGAGATAAATAGACTTTCTGAATGGGCATTTTTATTTTTTTCAAATTATTACTGCTTTGACCCTGGATCACTCATCTTTATCCACAGTCCTTATTCCTATACTGAGCATAACAGTTGTCATTTTTTCACTGACGGGTCTGAGGATTACTTCACATACCTATATGGTTCATTGAATGGATGAAGGGAGAAGAGCAAGAGGAGAGATTTTTTTATTGGTGTGATAAAACTCTTGCTCTGTAGGATTAAGTTCTAGTAGTCAAGACACGCTCTCAGGTCCCTGTGGCTACTGGAACTCATTCTAATAAGATGTCTGCAAGTGTGGGTGGAGATCCTGATTGTGGGCCATAGGTTCCATTAACTGGAGGGTATATAGGTTAAACTTTTCAGTGCACTTGTCCTTTTCAGCAAGATACTCTTACTTGAAACTCTGATCAGATTCTAAGAAGTTCATTGCAGAAATATCATGAAATCGTGCTCAAGCTATAACTCCAACGAGGTGCTGATTCTATTGTAGATGTTCACAAACAAAGGACTCAGCAGTGGTGCAGAAAAAATTGATTACCTGGGTTCTAGAAATGGTTATGTACCTGCCTCATATCATAGAGGAGAATGAATTTGCCACAACTGAGTTTTTTGTGGCTTCCCATCACTTCTTGTTTTAAACCAGAGTACCATATAGAAAGAGGCAGTGTATCACCTCAAGACCAAGAGATGAATTTCTTAGCTCTGCCTTAGTGACCCTATACTCTTCCTTATCTAAAATTAATTTGCACTAAAACCTTTAAGAAAATTTGGAAGATGTGCTTGCAGAAGATGAAGATACTGGAAACAAAATATCCACATCCACATGTAGAACATCTGTCTATGCATCTGTCAGCCAGCTAGAAGCAGGCAGATAGACTAGTACACAGGAAATGTGACATAAGGTTGAGTGCAGTGACTAAACTCTCCTCAGTGTGTGTGTGGGATGACAGTAATGAGGAAGAGAGAGAGAGAGAGAGAGAGAGAGAGAGAGAGAGAGAGAGAGAGAGAGAGAGAGAGAGAGAGATTATATATAGGTTGGGGCCACAGAGAAGCTCTCCTGTTCCCAGGATGCCTTTTGTGTCTTCGCATCTATTGCTTAAAGGAATGACTGAGGCAAATTGATATTTTCTGAGACCTCTTTATTTTTTTCTAAACTTCATCCTCAATGGAAAGTAAAGGAAACAAGAAACTGACCAGTAAGCCAAGAGCAACAGGACATCGTTCCTTCTGCAGAATTTGGCATTGAGGTTTGCCAAATTCTTTACAGAATATTTTTCTCCCTGGGCTAACCATGACATTGTTCCTTCTGTTTTTCCTTCCAGGAAAATATGTGATCACTCCCCTCTGTTTCCTTAATGACATCTTCTTTTTCATCTTGGGCATAAAATGCAGTGTTTCTTGTCATTCTTTCACCATACTTCTTTCTTAGAGGCATAAGTGGGGACCCACACATTCACTTGTGGTGACATGTTTGTGTTCATGTACTTTGCATGACCATTGCTTTATACATTGCCTATTTGTTTCCAGCTTTCACAAGAAAAGCACTGAGCTGGGGAGAAAAGCGTGGTGCTTTCAGAAAATGACAGTCCCAGAATGGATAGTCACTGTCTCTCCTGCCAAAGTACAGTCATGGTGGTTGCTTATTTGTTCTCATTTGTTGGGGGTCTCTACTCAACTGGTGATTAAATATTTAACTATTAGCTTAGGCTCTTGTTACAGGGAGTGTGTTAAATCATAGAGAAAAATCAAAACTGACATGGCTCTTGAATTCTAATGTAAATTCTGCTGCTAAAATTTCATATTGATATCCTAAGTCCAGATAACTAGCTATGTACAACAATAACAAAAATAACGATTTGAAAGTGTCAGGTCCATTTCCTTTCAAAATTTTAATCATGGATCTCAGAGCCGAAAGAGATTTCAGAAAATGAGCTGGGTTCTTATTTTGAAAATGAGAAAGAATCCCTCAGTGAGGGGCCGTGACTTGCCCAGTTAGGCAGCTGACTAGAACCCAGATCCCCTAGCCCTGTCTTCAACATATCAGCAGTCTTAGGGATTTGGAAGAATTTTTCAATTTCCTACCAGCTGCCCTGGCATGCAGACACAATAATGAGATTCGGGAGTGAAGACGTGGCTGTGCATTACCAAGAAGGTGTGAAGGCAGCATGTGCGAGCAAGTGCATTCTTGATGATTGCTGCAAGGATAGAGTAATAATGGTAGTGTTGCCACATATTTAATCTCCATGGGTATGGTGCCATTGTTTGAACTTTCCACATGCCACTTCAGCAAGGTCTTTTGGTATTGCCATGTTAGATGTTATGACAACAGTATGTGCAGATGTCTAAGGGGCATTGTTATTTCAGATGATGTGCCTCAGACATTTTGAATATTCAGACACTCAGAAGATACTTCAAATTGTTTCACACAAAACATTTGCATATAAGCACATACATTCAAAATATGACTGTCCTCTATTAGTTCTTGTGTCCGGATATTTGCATAACAACATATGAGCACTGTACTCATTATAAATACAGCAGAGAACAGGAAGCAGGAAGATTGACAAAAGAAGTGACAGATGACAGTCTAATAGCAAAGGAAGAAAAAATGTATATCATGGCAGTGAAGGGCTATCCTGAATAGTGACAAATTGCTTGTCACATATCAATGCTATATGACAGTAAGGAGGATAATGGATATTAATAATAAAAATTCTGGAACATCAATGAAAAATTTACTGGTTTCCTATTCATTTTTTGTTTTTCAAGACAGAGTTTCTCTGTGTAACAGTTCTAGCTCTCCTGGAATTAGCTCTGTAGACCAGGCTGGCCTTGAATTTACAGAGATCTGACTGCCTCTCCCTCCTTAGTGCTGAGGTTAAAGGCATGCACCACAACTGCCTGGCCCCTATTCATTTTTTTAAGAACACTGAAGCATCCCCCTCACACATACATACATACATGTGTGTTACAGATTTTAGGAGGGTTTCCACTGAAAATGGTTATGCTACTTGAATGGTGCTTTGAGGTGATAATAGTGCCACTATGATATTGATCACAGAGAGGAGTAGAGGTGATAGTGTAGTGTTCCCCTACAGTTATAAAGGTTTGCATTTTCATTTATGTTGTCAAATGAGTCTGTAAACATGTATCACACTATCCATTGTTGGTTAGAAGATGCAACAGAATCAAACTATAACATGAAATAGGATTTGTGGATCACCCTTCTAAGGAAGACTTCATGGATCATTCCTTCTGGTATGTCTCAAATCAGTGGTGTTGATTTTCCTGGGTCTCCAAAAGAGCTACATTTCATAGACTCACACTACAGGTGCTGACTGACCACAAGCCATACTAAATCAAAGGTCCCTCTATTTTTTTTTTAGTCAATGTAGCCGTTTATTCTTTTGTTTCAATATCCACGGCTCTGCTTTATTTATGCTGCATCTCTGAGAAAATTCCATGATATCCTGCCTGACATTGCAGTCATGTTACAGCATTCCTTCCTACTCTGGCACGCAGGCGATGAAGAATAGGCACTGTAGGTTATGGCGGATGCAATTGTATTCCAGCAAAAAATGCAGAGAGCTATCTGTTTTCTCACAGTCCACATGTTACACCTTCACCTAACATCGAACATCACATCTCTATTCTACATTGTTGTGATGACTATTCTTAATTGTCAACTTGGCTACATCTGGAATCAAGTAATACCCAAATGATTGGGCACACCTGTGAGGGATTTTTTTCTTAATTAAATCATTTGAAGTGGGAAGTCCCACCTTTAATCTGGGCTAAACTTTCTGCTAGTAGCCTATATAAAGGGCATGGAAGAAGAAAGCTTGCTCTTTCTTTGCCTGCTTGTTCTCAGCAAGTCCATTTCTTCACTGGCATTATGAGCCTACTTCTTTGGGGTTCCAGTGTATAATGAAGACAAGCTGAGACGTCCAGCATTGTAGACTCAACAACTACTCAGCTGTTGGAACTTCTGTTGGTAGACATCCATGGACTAGCTGTACCACAGTCGGTAAGCCATTCTAATAAATCCACCAATGTAGAAAGAATATATATAATTCTATAAATTCTGTTCCTCTAGGGCATCAGTTCTCAACCTGTGGGTCACAACCCATTTGAGGGATACATATTAGATATTTACATTATGATTCATAACAGTAGCAAAATTACAGTTGTGAAGTAGCAACAAAATAATTTTATGTTGGGGGGTCACTACAACATGAGGAACTATATTAAAGGGTCAAAGCATTAGGAAGGTTGAGAACCACTGCTCTAGGGAACTCTGGCTAAACAATTGTACTCTTCAGAGTATTGAGTGTGGTGCTGCTGCCCACTAATGTTATAAAGGTCTTATTCATCAAGATGGCTGTCAGATCTGAAATGGGTACTCATTTGTCATTTCTACCAAAATCCTCAGTTCTTACAAATTAGACTCATGAGTATTTTTGGTCCATCAGCCCTTGAGATGGGCATGGGCAGCTTTGAGCCTAAAGGGGCAAGAGCTCTGGCCTTTTGCATGGGATAATTCTTATAAGCCATTGCCTTATCCCCTTGAATCCACCTTGCAGCAACCATGTGGTGGCAAACAGTTTCAAAAAGATTTCAACCATCTCCGAGAAGGTTCTAGAGAAGGTACCTCAGAGTACACCTCTGGAAAATGTTTCCTCTTTTCATTCCCAGATCATCCTGGATCTGTTTCATTCATGTCCTTAGAAGCTCCAGCAGGACTGAACCTTGGTTCCCTGCAACAAGGAGCAGCTGAATAATGCACTTGCACACGTGTGTTCTCTCCTCTCACTCAGCTGCTCTTCCTCCCTGGGATCATATCCCAAATAAACCACAAAGTCTATACACTTTTGTTGAAAGTTCTCCTGGGAATGAGAAAGTTAGGGGAAATAAAGAGGAAGTGCAGTCCAAGTTAAGACATTCGTACTCAGGTAAAATATAATAATTAAAGAAAGAAGAACTAATCTTTTCTAAGCACTTACCAGGTGTTGAATGTAGTTGACTCTTTTCATGTTCCAGCAAAGATAATGCAATGTGTGCATTTTACAAATTAAAAAAATATGTGATTGTGTGTGTTGATAGGACTGTGCTGAATATTTCTGATTGCAGGGTTAGGGCATGAAGAAATACCAAGCCTGGCTTCAAAGCCCTGGCAATTATAGAAAACTTATGGTGAGGCTTCAGTGATTTGGAAACTTTGGAGAAGCACATCATTCATTCATGTTTCCTGCTGTGCATGGACCCCAGGGCCTCACTCATACTTGGCAAGTGCTCTGAATTTGAATAACATCCCAGTCCCAATCTTTACTTTTTATTTTGAGGCAATGCTTCACTACATAGCCCAGACAGTTCTTGAACTTGTGGTCCTCCAGTCTCAGATGCCTCAGTATCTGAGATTAAAGGCTTTTGTCAATGAGCCCACCTGTAGCTCATTTTGAAAACTGGCAAATTGCATTCTTGTGTAAGCAATGCTTGACACAGTTGTGTGGAGTTCAGAGTCACTGACATCTCCTGTCCAAGCAGTCTAGTCGAGGGCAGTGTATTCAGCCTTCCTCTGGTTGGTGGGGTCCTGAGTCTCAGTGTAGAAGATGACCTTTCTCTGATGATGGTAGGGGCTTCCATGGCTTTGGAGTACAGAGGTCAGTAGTTTTGACTATTCTTTGATGATACACTAGTGCTGGTTTCAAACACACACACACACGCCCCACCCCCACATACACATACCCCTTAAAGCTACAATTGAGAGTACATTCCACCCTGCGTGTTCCAAGGGCTAATTGAGCTGTTGAACAGCCTCCTGAAATTTAGGAATGAGGAGCTCTCTTCTCAAGTGCATTGAGCTCATAGCCCCCACCTAATCCATAGCCATTGAGCTCATCTCTTCAGAGACAGACTGTGCCTTTCGCAAACCTCTGTCTAGACCTTCACACCTCAGAGACTGCAGTGCTTCATGTTGGATGGGGTTCAGAGCCCCCAAAGCTGTCTCACACCTCCATGCAGAAATAGCAGCCGGCCATGCCACTGACTGGTTTATGATACAATAGCTTCCTTGGAGTGTGCTTATAAATATTTATAGCATCAAGAAAGCAGTAATGGGCTGCTATTCAAACACACCTGCTGGGAAAGAAAGAAATAAAGAAGAAAAGAGAAAAACACATACACACTTACACATATTTATGCCCACTACACGAAGGTCGTGTGGGCACTTTGACCCAGAGAGCATATATACAGAAGAATCACAACAATAACCACTGCTTTCCCTGGAGCTGTGGTCCACAAACACAGGGTCCTCTATGAGGAAACAGGACAAGGGCTGTTTTTAAATGCTGCATTCCCTTAATAGTGAACATGTTTGTTGAATTATGTTTGGAAAATACTGAACNGAATCAAGCATAAAAAATATTACTTACATATCTTGCCTCTCAGAGACAACAGTGTTAACATTTTAGAATACTTTTTTCTTTGCCCTAAGAGCTGTGTACTGTCCTAGCTCTTTTGAGGTCTGCTTATTATACACAGCTAATGCTACAGATGCTTCAAACAGCATAAAAATCATNTCTAATGATAGTTGAAAATGATACGTTGCTGTTCCTATTTTATTGATTTGATTATTGATGGCTGTTTACTAACCCAATCAATAAAGTCTTTTCTGATGTTGCTAGGTGTTGAGATGGTAGATAGCTCATGGGGCAAATATGTACAGATGAATTGAACAGAATCCTTGCTTCCAAAGACTTATAATCTGCTGGAAAAGCAATAGACATTCCTCTGCAATAGACAACTATTTTTTTTTGTGTGTTTCTTGTAAATTCAGATCTTTTAAAAGTTTGGATTTTGGATTGTATGCACCACAATTCAATGCTTCATGTTTCATTTTGTGGGTGGGGCTGTGTGTTAGTGAGAGTTACTTCATTTCAGTCCTCCATCCTACCATCAAACTAGCTTCTAGAATAAACCATATCATGTATGATATTGTTCTGAAAATATTTAAAACACTGGCTCCCTAGGGCCTGGAAACAATTCCTTTAGCAGTCTTGAAATGGGCATGAAGGTTAAAATGAGTCAAAAGAAGGGAACAAGTTGAAGACTGATNACAATCCAAAAAGTATACGAATATACCGTGTTCTTCATATGCTGTGTTATGCCTGGGTGATTCCCAGGTGTAGTCTTTAGTAGCAGAGCACTTACTTTTGCTTCCAATTTGTCACATGCTAAATGGTTTTCTGTGGATTTCCAAGGTACCAGATATATCATATTCTGCATTTAAATAGTGGAGAATTAGCATCATTAAAAACAAATCCTTATGTAGTATATATTGTACAACTCTGAGTCCTGAGATAGAAGCAATGTAGAATGTATACTCAAAGACAGTCTTCTTTAGCACCCAACACTGCACTAGATTTCATTCTAACTGGAGATGTTAATGCTGTCATAAGGCAAAGGCCTTGAACAGATGCTGGAACAACAAGGAATGGCTGGGATAACTGTGTGCATGGTGCTTAAATAGCAACCACACACAATTTGTTCTTTACACAGTAAGCACATGGAGAATTCTAGTTGTCAGGGAATCTCAGCATCACTAAGAGCAGGTCGAACAGACATCAGACATCGCTTGCATCCTGCTGTGATGCAAAGTGAACTCCAGCACTCTCCCAGGCATGAGCTGTCTCCCATGAAATATTTAACCTGAAACTAATTAAGTCTTTAGCTCTGCCTTCTGGATTGCAGGAAATACAGAGAATAGATCAGCAAGTTAAAGAATATTAGGAGAAGATGATCAGTCATTTCTAATATGAGACATTTGTACTCAAAAAGGGAGGGATAGCTTCTTCACAAAGGAAGCAAGGTAGAAGCAAAAGAAGAGGTGCAAGTGAACATGTTTGTTAAACTAGGTTTGGAAAATAATGTTTGGTAAGTACTTCAGATGAAGAATTTAACAGATTTGACAATCAAATGAGTCATGCCCTTTCAAAAATGCTAAGCTANACATTTTGAGAACAAATGGCAAAATCTGAATACTGTCTGATAGTTTTATGTTATAAGAAAATTATTGTTAATTTTATTAGGTGT
>LZPO01108813.1:25032-38836 GCA_001675575.1 Neotoma lepida
AACTTTGGGTAACTGTCCAGGTAGCCAGTTGTCTCTGTCATTCTAGATTTTTGGAAGTTGCTTACAATGCTCTTCCTGTTTACTTAGATAATATTATATCCTTCTGAGGTCTCTGATGTAATTAAAGACTAGTAGTTCCTTGGTTATGATAAATAATAAGTTAGATATAAAACTTCAGACCCACAAATACAGGATAGATAAAATATTTTCTTTAAATTTGCCAAATATAAATAGACTAGATATTGTAACTGTAAATCTTGTTTGATAACTTTTGTTTTATGTAATTTTATTATGTTGAAGTTAAAAACCTTCCTTTTAAATAGAAAGAAAACGAGAAATGATGGAGATGTTGTTCTGTATGCTGTAAATATGTGTTGCTCTGATTGGTTGATAAATAAAAGGCTGATTGACCAGTAGCCAGGCAGGAAGTATAGGCGGGACATTCTAACTAGAGAAGGAGGAAGTAGAAAGCAGAGCTGAGCAGATGCTGCTAGCCACCGCCAGGAGAAGTGAGATGTAAAGGTGTCGGTAAGCCACGAGCCACATGGCAAGTATAGATTCATAGAAATGGNTTAATTTAAGATTTAAGAGCTAGCTAATGGGAAGCCTGAGTCATTAGGCCATAAGTTTGTAAATGATATNAGCCTCTGTGTGTTTACTTGGGTCTGAGTGGCCGTGGGAGCCTGGGCAGGACACAGAAAAACTTTTTCTTACAATTTGCTTTTTTAACCATTGCAGTTGGGTGCTTCATTCAACACCGAAATTTAACAAATATGAACTAGTTTGAATAACTGACCCCTTACCACCATTTATCAGAGATGGCTTCCTCTTCTTTTTCCTTCTCACCTTCAAGGTAATGGCCTGTCACACAGGCCTGCCAAGTAGTGTCTCTGTAGAGGATAAAGGGCTCCGGTAGCTTTAGCCCTTACAAGCCAGCCTCACTTTTCCTGAGTGCAGGGAATAGAACAACAGCTCATTAATCTGGAAATGATAGTGATTTCTTTCTCAATGGCCTTGGTTTTGTTTGGGGGTGATTCCTCAACATCTAAGGCCAAAGGGCAGCACTTGCTGTAGGATGCACCTGGGCATATTGAGATAGTATTATTTGTGTGGTAGGATTCTTTGGTTGCTCTTTTCTCTTTACATTCTCTTTAGCACCCCTGATTACCCAGAGCACCCAAGTGGACTCCTTTATCATTCTGATTCTGCTATTGCACTCAACCCAATGAACTGCATTTCCTTATTGGTTCATGACAACCAGTTTTCCAAATGCCTTCACAATCATCCTTTCCAATCTTTCAATGAATCAGGATAACTGTCATCACCATTAATTTGTTAATTCCAATTGTTTTATAGTTATAAAACCCAAGGTCAATGTAATTTCATTGAATTAAAAGTACTTCAAATTCAGATTTCTAATCTAGATTGTCTCATTTTTCATTTCTTGTATGATTCATATAGACCATGATATGATCATCCTGTAGTACCTTTCTACGATGGTACTCACAAATACCTCTGTTCTCTTTTGTTTCTTCCTGAAGTGCCTTGGGTAGTTAAAATGCACTCTGAGTAGCACTCTGGGCATTCACCACCAACTGAACAGAGCNGGCAGGTGGATCAACGTACAATTTCCAATCTTAGTGTGGAAATCCTATTGGTAGTTGCTGTGAAAATTCCTGCAGTGAAAAGNCCTCAGAGCTTTCATGGAATGACTCCTGCTTGGAGGATTCTCAGAGACAAATACAAAGGGAATTTACATGAGTGTCTATGGTTTTACAGACTTTACATCAATTCTCCTGANAACATGTAGAGCTAATGCACTATTGTTTCTGGCTTTGCATTGAGTACACAGAGGCTAGTATTGAAATCACTGTCCTATGAGCACACCATGTGAGTAATAGATCCATTATTAGAGTTAGCATGGAAACCAGAAGCCCTGTTGTAAATGTCCCTTCACCCACCACCTCATCCTACTGTAATAACATACATCTCAGATGCATAAGAAGATGGCTGCAGAGAAACATACTGGGCTGAGGAAAAAGAAAGCATAGGAATGACCCAGAGCTTTGCTGTGTATTCTTGTGTTTACTGTGTAAAGTCAACATTAACATTTTAGTTCTCAACAAGTAAATGTTTGAGAATGATTTTGCCCAAGTACCAACATCTTAAAACCCTTTTCTNAATTTTCTTTCTATTTGCTTGAAGACACCCTTATAACACTATGCATATCTATGTGCAGCAATTTCCTCTTCACCACTCTGCCTTAGATGAGTCAGGATCAATGATGGTGGCAGAAAGGGGAGCAACAGAAAGGAGTTTCAGAGGCTCTGTCAGCTGGCCAGTGTTGACTGAATATTTTCTGTGTATTTTTCATTGTTCTGGGTCCCACAGGGACCATAAGGAATGTAAAATAGGCTCATCCCTCCCTGGAATATTATAATGAGCTTAATTTCAAAGACGTTAACATATGATGGAAAAAAAAGAGTCATGTCCATCTTAGGAAAGTAATAGAACCACAAATAACTGAGAGTTGAAAGGGTGCTTATATTACACGTGGCTGCATCCCTCACTGATGGACTCCATGCACGAAATATGAAGTCTTATTTATATAGTTCCATCCACAGAGGCCCACATTCCCTGATATTGGTGCAATTTGCTTTATTGCCTTCACCCAGTNGTCATCCTGATTCTGGATTATGAAAACCCTTCTTCTTTTCTCTCTAAATATTTTTCATNTACGTGAGGGCAGCCACCATCTTTCCTTACCTCCTTCTTTTCCCGTTCGCCTTTCCTCTAATGATTTTTNTGGTCATGTTCCAGAACCTTCTTCATCCCCCCTTCCATAATCATGATCTTTTTACTTAACTAGAATTTTCTTGAGCATGATTGGCAGAAATAAACAGTATTATCCAGGAATGGGTAACTGGGGACAAATTGAAGCAACATTCACTTCCAGCCTATGGATCTGTGCTTCTTCCAGTGCAGGTTAGGGTTATGTTATTCTGCAGCTACACAAGGCTCATGGCCTTATTAGGTACATGCTTCCTGGAGCCTCCTTAAATCATAATCTTAGGAATGGGTGCCAGGCTAAGGAGATCCTATAGCAGTAATTCTTAAGAGTTTTAAAGGAGGCAGATGTGAGACATGAGTGTCAATTCTGGTTCCATCACTGGCTGTGAGTCCCTAAGGTATTCCTACCCTTTGCTGGCTTCATATCAGCATCCTGGTGAAATGAGGCCAGGAACTATATGATCTTCCATGTTATTTATATCGGTACATTTCTGAGCCATCACCTACATGCAAAATTTCACATTGGCCCCAATTACATTTGTTCCATTTATTTCAGTGTGTTTGGCCCAGGATTCCTGGCTTTTAACTTCCTTTTGAATTATAATCCCATAGTTGAAAGCATTAGATCCTGTGCACTACAATATTTCAATGGTAACAGATGAGCCATTCAATAAAGGTCTTTCAGAATACTGCCTGACCAACTCCCTTCTTGATCTTGATGCTGATCAGTCTTGATACCTCACCTCAGTCTGGTCCATGCTGCCAACACTCCCCAGTTTATTATCTCACTGTTTACAGTCCCACGTTTGCTACCTTTTGTAATTTATAAAATTATGTCTTTTGTCACCAGACTTATCTCCTCCCCAGTGTTCTTACTTTCTCGAAGTTCCAAGTGTCTTATCTACAAGTGCTTTTTATCTTGTGTGATGAAGATTTTGTCATTTAATTTTTAACTGGCCAGTATTAAACATACTCTTATAGTTTACAAGTTTGCCCATTGTACATCTTACTGGTAGCATATAGTGCTATATTCCCCATAGTGGAAGTCCATCATGATTCAGGTCAAAAGTGAGCACTTTATGCTCTTAATACCACTTGGCAGACAGCCTACAGGCACATGACCCTGGCTTCTTCAATCAGATTCTCATGTCTAGGACTTAATTTTGGATAAAGTGATATAAAGATGAACTCACTCATATTTTTGGTGCACTCATAGAGGCTGAGGTGGTTTTCCTGGGTACACATAACTATCTTTAGCTTGAAGGCAATCATTATAAATACTTCCCACACAACTCAGTTGCTCTGTTTTCTACCTGTCTCCCCCAAATAGTCACATAGGCCTTACGCTTTTTCAGTCCTCATTGTTTAGGTTTATGAAACCTTTTGTATTTCTAATAGATTCTTCCTTTAATTTACGTAGCTTGGATGTTAGTTTTTATTTGCCACAAGGAACTCCAAGAAAACACCACTATAGCTATCATTATCACAAAGAAACATATTCCCAAGGATATCTCTTCCTGGACAGAGTTCTACACCCAGCACATTACTTGTATATAAGGTGCATTCCTATCCATAGGAATATGCTTCAAGACCCTCACTGAGTACCTGAAACCATACATGATATCAAATTTACCATCTGCTGTGTTTTCGCCTACAGATAAATGGCTACATTAAAATGGAATTTATAAATTATGCTTAGTGAGGTTATCAAAACTTATAGTAAAATGTAACAATTGCAAGGGTATTCTGGCTAAAAGTTATCTGAATGTCTGTTCTCTTAAAATATCTTACTTTACTATATCCATCCTTCATCTTCTGTGATGATGAGAGATTATACAATGCCTACAGAATGAGATGGAGTGAGATGATGATGTAGGCATTGTGGTAGTGTTAGGCAACTATAAATCTGATGACGTGTCAAAAGGAAGGTTATCTGCTGTGGTTGACCTTGGATTGTGAAGCCTTATCAACGTTGATGTCCAATATTGAACCCTGGCTGATGGAGGATGACTGACTGGAGGACAGGACGTCACAGATGGAGCAGAGAATGACACTTTTGATATGGAATGTATAGTAGAGTCTTAATCCAAGCCAAGGAGACACCAACACCTGTGGCTTTTTTTTTTTTAAATAAAACATCACCCCATTTTCTCCTTAGCAACTCTGTATAAAGATCAGGAGAGGCCGCTGTGGGAGCCCAGACAGGCAGATATTTTGTAAAAACATTACATATTGGCAGATGTGAAAGTATCAAGAGTAATATGGCACCACACCTCTACATAAGGTCTTTAGAAAGGGAGGAAATGAGGAACCGAGTAACAGAACGAGCAGACTGAAGGGATGTTGAGTAAAGCTGAGGCTATTNAGAAAGAGAGAGAGAGAGAGAGAGAGAGAGAGAGAAAGAAAGAAAGAAAAAGAAAGAAAGAAAGAAAGAAAGAAAGAAAGAAAGAAAGAAAGAAAGAAAGAAAGAAAGAAAGAGAAAGAAAGAAAGAAAGAATCTAAATTGGTTAAGAACAAGAAGAAAATCCAGAATTGGTTTGCAAAGTAAGATCATGGCTCATGAAGCTCACAGTTTAGGCTTGCATGCTACACACCCAGGGATGAGCAGATACAGAAGGCCCTCTTCATCCTCTGCATGCACAGCAAAAACATGATTACAGATACAAAGGTCAGAAACAAAATGCATTTCTCATCATATGTTTTATAAAATGAATTTAATACTTTAAGTCAATGTTGGGAGAAGCCCAGAGGGAGCCTGGGAGAATGCCAGGCACCTGCATACACACCTTATTTCAGGTATTTAACTTGGAATTGTATTCTCATCTATATAACCATGAAATACATCCAAAATTAAGATAGAAGTAAAAAATCCTTAAAATTCAAATGACAGTAACACAAATGAGCCTTAAATTATGCAGCATGCATAGCAATTTTGATACAACTACAGATACTAAAATTACTTCAACTAGAGTTGAAATGATCTCTGTGCTACATGCAAAGTAAAAAATGAAAATGCCAAAACCACAAAAGCAAAAGAAGAATCATCAAACATAAAGTGTTTCCGGAATCACATTGCTAATGACCACATTGCAGCATTGTCTACACACACACACACACACACACACACACACACACAAAATCTAACACAGATAGTAAGATAAAGAATGCAGATCACTTGATTATACAGACATCAAGGGCACTAGTGATGGTTACCAAGATAGCAAGACAGATGAGGAGTTGTGGAGGAATATTACTTTAACTATGTAGAGATGTGTTACAGTTATTTATGCTGCATTCAATTATGTAAAGATGTGTTGCTTTGCCTGCCTAAGGCCTGTGATTGGTCTGGCTGGTGGGCATAGAGTATAAGTAGGAGGAGGAATCTAGGCTTGAGAGAGGAGAGAATGAGGGAGAGTAAGAAGGAGATGCCCAGGGCCAGCCAGCCAGCCAGCTGCCAGTCAGCCAGCCACAGAGGAAGCAGGGAAGTAGGACATACAGAAGGAAAGAAAGGTAAAAATCCCCAAGGTAAAACACAGATTAATAGAAACAGGTTAAAATATGTTATAAGAGCTAGTGGGACAAGCCTGAACTAAGGCCAAGCATTCATAACTAATATTAAGTCTCACTGTCTTTATTTGGAAGCTGGTTGGCATTCCAAAGAAAGCCTGCTAAAGGGAGTGTTGACAAATGGAAGATTCTTTTCTTGATGAAAANAGTGACCATTTTGGGCATTAAAAATCAACTTCTGATACTTACCTGGCAGAGGAGATAACATGATCATAAAGGTGTGTTTCTCAGGGTGAGGCTTCTCCATTGCACTCAGGATGTGCTGGCCCATGTAATTTCCCTGCATAATTTGTGGTGGTGGGAGACTGTGTTTGAGTTCTTTCGTGTTTTAAAAAAAGATGGACTTTTACCTCTAGGAATATGTAGTACTTGCATTTTTCTACTTTTCCTGCCTCTATGTATAAGTAAAACTCCTGGACATTGTATTTATAACAAGCATGAGATGCTGAAAGATGAAGAGAAAAAAAAAAGAATATTGGGCCATGGAACACAAAGAAACCACTTGGTGAGCTCCCTAGGATTTCCTTGTGTGCTTCATATATAGAGATTTGGAACAGGAGAATGGTAACCTCAAATTCAAACCAAAGGTTGCTTCAAAATCCTGTCCTCTGTATGTGTCCTAATGGATAGCAAATGAACATCTAAGGAAGATAGACACTTTCTAGACAATAAGCATCATATTCTTTTCCAAAGTCGCAGAACAAGTATGTCCCCACAGTCAGCCATTCCAGCAAATACCAGTGAGGAACCTAGACTTGCTCTTTTCCAATCACACTGCTGGGAGGGTAGCAAAGTCATTGAGGAAAGAAACCCAGCANGAATCAACCCCTCCTCCCTCAGGTTAAAGGAATGAAAAGGGCAGGTTTCTACTATACCTGGGAGTGATGTGGCGAGTCATATTTACACTCAGTGGAGTTCTGTCAGAAGAGGCACAGTGGATATCTAGTGTGCCAGCACCCTCTAGTTTAATTATGTCACCCTTACTTGCACCTCATTAAGCAAGTGGAGGCACCTGAAGAACACATCGTTTTCACCCTAGTCTCAGCAAAGGCATGGTAGTAAGCCAGAACCCCCAAATATTCCTGGCAGTAATCCCTAAAGGCAGAAACGGGGAACCTAAATGTGTATGGGAGTAATGAGAAGCAGGGAGCAAATAGATTATAAACATAATAAACAGCTTATTTCAGAGACCTGTGGCTTCTTTCAACTGTGTGCACAATTCTGTGGTTTTTGAATAACTTCTCAGTGAATGGTGCTGAGGAAATTTAAACAGCCAGAGACACAAAAGAAAATAAAAACCAAAAAGATGACAGCGAGAGAGCAGAGAAACTGGTTCCCTCACATATGGCTGTTGGGAATGAAAAATGGCATAAGTACCCTGAAACCTGCCTGGAAATTTCTTTAAAATTGAACGTGTAACTACTGCATGAATCAGCAGTTGTGTTCCTCACATATATCCTAGGTAATTGAGAACTTTCCTCACACAGCACTCGACACAAATCTTCACACAAGTTCTCCTAACAATATTTCCCAACTGGAAGCAACCCAGATGCCCTTCTGAAGATTAATATTGACGCAAGCTTTCCTGTACCATCTGACATTACTCAGCAACCAAAAATTAATGATCTACTAATATAGGTGAATTTGTAGAGGATTATGCTACTTCATGATTTTATTCTAAAACTAGATGGATGTTTTCTGGGCATGTTAGTCAGCTTTCCCTGGCTGTGTGTATGTTGGCTCACATTTCAGAGGTCTCAGCTTCTTGGTCCCATTGCTTTGTGCCTGTGGTCACACAGTAGTAGGCCATGCCAAGGAGAGGTGGTGGAAGACGTTTATCCACTTCATAGTGGCCAAGAAACAGATCTGAAGGGGCTAGGACCCAAATCAAACTTAAATACGGACAAGACTTAATTTTTTGAGATCAAGTCTCTCCCTAGACCTGGAGCTCACTGATTGGACAAGACTAGCTGCCCAGGAAGTGCCAGAGAGCTTTCTGTCTCTACTCCCCAGCACAAGGGTTACAGGCGCTTGCTGCCATGCCAGGCTTCTATGTGGATGCTGGGCATCCAAACTCAGGTCCTTATGTTTTTTTGACTAGCAATTTACCCTCTGAACTATCTCCCCAGCCCCCAACACCACCATTTTAAGCCTAAATTAGTGAGTGCATGAGTGCTGTGCTTCTTGATATCTCCTAAAAATAGGGTAATAAAAAGCTGAGAGGACAATTCCTGAGGGAGCAGAGTGGTAACCTTTGCATTGATCACTTCATCCTTACAGATAGGACAGTCAGACATGTGCCTACCAATGAAAGTATGTTTCATCATCTGTAGTCTTCTAGAAAAGTAAACCCTAATCAAAAATGTTACTATTGTTGCCAGCTTACGAGGTGGGTTCCAGGGACAAAGAAATATACCAAAGAACCCACAAGACACATCTAGCAAAAGCTACAATGCAGCAAAATCTGCAACACTCACACTAACAACCTTTTTTAAAATTTAATTAAGGAAATCTTCACAAAATGAAGAGGAATCTCTAGTCTATAATACATGAGGGGACATGGGCAAGATGTAGTTTATGGACTTTATTTGAATACTGATCTCCCAAGAAAAATTTAAAGACACAAATTATGAGACAATGAAGTACATTTGAATGCTAATTAGATATTTGTTGCTGTTCAGGACCTACTACTATACTTTTCAGATATAAGAACAACAATGTGGTTATGTTTTTAACAATTATTTATTTAGGGCTACATACTGATTTACTTAAGATTTATATTTGATTCTCACTTGTCCAAAGGCTGCTGGGAAAAATAAACCTACAAATTTCCACCACACACTTTAGCACACCACTTGATGTCATCCTTATTCAGGTCATGTTTTATGCAGTCATGTTGGTAAGACTTTAAGGGTGTAGCTTCTGACATTCCTAGGAGACACACCCACACAGCAATTTCCCTGATTTCTCTGCCTCTTAAAATGCTTCCAACTCCTGTCTTATGAGACTTAGGTGCAATCATTGAACACAATGTTTATCAGTTGAAGCTGGGCTCAACAAATCTGTATTTTGATTGGTTGTGGTTTTCTGTAATGGTCTCTGTCTGTTGCAAAGAGAAGTTTCTTTGATGAGGGGTGGGGACTATGCTTATCCATGGCTATAAGGAAAAACATTCAGAATGTAGTTGGGGAGATTGGAGAAATAGTCCTCCCCATATCAACTAGATGTCCAATACCAAATGGTCACCCTGAAAACATATACATACAAGTAACATTTTATAGACTGAGAAGTTGTATTTATATATTTAGGAATATACGTATGTGTGTGTGTGTGCTCACGTGTGCATGTATGTCTGTGTTTGCATCTGTGTGTCTGTGGTGTGAGTGTAGAACAACAATTAACGACAAGAGAGGCTGTAAATTTGAAAGAGAGCAAAGATGGTAATATGGGAGGCTTTGGATATGAATGAAATAAAAGGAGAAAATGATACAATTATATTATAATACCAAATACAAATATATTAGTCTTAAAAATGACCCTAGAAAAGAAAAGTCATGCCATGGGCTGGTTTTCTAGTGGATTCTGTTTTCACTTTCATGTTAATATTATTTTTTNTCTATCTGACATTTTTTCATAGTAAAATGCTTCCACTGTTGTGCATATGCCTTTCTTTTCCTCTAAGGCTCACTTCCTGGACCACTGTGCCGTCATTTCCACCTAGAGGCTTTAGTGTATAATCTTACACGGTCACTCATCTGGATTCAACCTTCGCCCTCCCCCCATCTCTTCCCAATCCAGAAGCCATGACAATTTCCTTAACATGTAATTCAGGTACCATTGTTTTTGTCTGTTTGTTCTCAAATGGCACACACCACCAGGAGTAAAAGTGAAGGTCCTGACATCAGCCTGGAGGAACTGTGCGCCAGCAGCTGCTGCTCACTGGTTCCCCTTTGACCCTGAGCTGTGAGCTTGTCTAACTTTTGCTCAGGCCTCCATCCCACCTTCTTCCTATCACATGTGACAAACTGACATTGATTTGGCCTTTGGGGCTTTCAGGTTGCGCTCTGTGACTACAGGGGAGATAAGAAGAAAAAGACTGGAATTGTGTCCGGATCTTCCCCTAGGTTAGTTATGTATCAGCCCCACTGACACAGGGTGCTTCTAGTTTCCTTGGTCAACTGCCCACGGAACAGAGCTATGAAGCCTCTGCTCAGTAATTTTGAGCATCAGTTTGTTCTGGTTGGAGTCTTTCCCAACTACTTCCGCATGGGTGTGTACTGCACCTGCTTGCACTCTCTTGGTCCCATGCATTCCTGTAGACGTTTCAGACCTTGGATTTCTACAACCTGCGCTTATCAGAGAGCCCTGTCTAGTCACTTCATACTTGAACAGTATTTCTTCCCCTGCCATGTAATTGTCAAATTGTAGTATCAAAATTTCACTTCTCAAAATCCCTGTCTAATTTCAGCCATATACTCTCTTGCATTCCTGCATATGTGAGACTTCATGTTATTTCCTTAAACTCTATGATGCTTGTAACCCAAGATAAGTAGGTTAATAACTGTTGAGTATACACTACATGACTGTGAATATCCACTGTGTGCCTGGCACTGTGATAGATTCCTCACATGCATCACATCATATTTAGTTTTAGCAATTGTTATAATAGCCAACGCATGCACCTGTATCTCTCTCTTTTTTTCTTTAATGAAAAGGAAATGCAGAATACCAATAAATGTATATAGACCAAGAAGTTGAATCAAACCCAAATTCAAATCTCAGCTCCATCATGTGATAGTATTGTAACTTTCTTTCTGGATCTTGTCTTTTCTATATCACTAGAATCTTCATCCATTTATTCCACCCACAGTATTTTCTTTTTCCTCTGAGGAAACAGGCTGGAGGCTTACAAGACAGCCTGCTTATATCATAAGTAGGCTGCTAGCAGCTCTTGGAGAGTTGAAATCCCTCTTTATTTTTTATGGCTATTTGATAATGTGTATTAAGGAGAAACCAGCCACATCACTGCAGTGTGTAGGCACACAGAGTATTTGCATAGTCTACGTAGCTCTAATGCACTTGGCATATATTACCAAGTGACTACTATACCACTTCTCACATCTGAGTAGACATATAGTCACAATGTCCAGCTAATTTTAACTTTAAGGCAGAGTTTTCTGTATGTTATCTTTGAAGCTCTATTGTGTAAAGAGCTCTGGGCTCTGAAAATCCCAGTTCAGCGATTAATATGTACAGTTTATTGAGCAAATGCTTTTTCCCAGATGCAGCTCCCAGTACCTTTAATCAAATATCTTATTTTGACTCCACAACAACCTATTAGAGGTAAAGAATTGAACACATAATGTGGCTAAGGAATGTTACCAATATTGCATAGCAAAGTAGTAGTAAAACTAAGATTTATGTCCTTCCAATCTGAAGTCAACAGCCAAGCTCTTAACCACCATTCTATTGTATACTTCTCAGCATAGTCAGTTTTAGCCTGAACCCTGGGGCAAGCCACTTAACTTCTTTATGCTCTATAAATGGAGACAATAACCAGTACTAAACATGAAAACATTCAGCACACTGAAAGTCCCTTATAAGCATAATGAATTAGCATCTCCTGAAATTGGCAGTGCTGAGAGTAACAATTGGAAACTTATTTTAGATACTACTTTATGTCATGATTATCTTTAGAATTTTATGGTTCACTTAATTAGCCCATGGACTAGATGGCAAGGGTAGCATTATTCTTACAACTTTAGAGACAAGAAACATAGATATAATGCATACGTGAAACAAAAGATTAGGTTGGTAAAATGCTGGTTGTACAAGCATGAGGACCTGTTTGCGATCTCTAGAACTCACATGATATATGTGGGTGTGGTGACATGAGCTTGTTATCACAGTCCTAGGAGACAGAAACAGGAGGATCCCTGGGGGTCTATGTCCAGTCATCCTATTGAATTTTGTCAAACCCAGGCCAGGGAGAGACTGTATAAATTAAAAAGAAAAGTTGGATGACACCGGAGGAACCATACCTGAGGTTTTCCTCAGGATTCCAAATGGGTACACACACACCTGAATACATGTGTATACTTTCATGCACGTAACCATGTACACATAGCCATAGACCTCAAGAAAATGAATAATAATACACATATAAAATACTACTAGAATATATAAAACTATATGCAGTGATACACACTTTTGCTGGAAGTCATGTGTTTTCCTGAGTGTGAACTCCTAGTGGGGACAAATTACGCTGGCTGTCCCTTCACACATGGAAAATGTCTCTTGTTCATTATCTCATTTTTAAAAGTGGGTCACTTCGATAGGGTGAGAGTGAAAGTGACAGATACCTCTTTCTCTTCCTACCTGCCAATCCACAAAGCACTGTATGATTGTCTCAAAGAGTTAGATACATGCACTGTCATCTCTCCAAGATGGCTTTCGTCCATTGTCAGAATTGACTTTCAGTAGAAAGACAAAATAGACTTGAGATTCCACTAAGGTGCAAACACTCTGTGAGAAATTTGTGGACTTTTATTTGGGCAGGAATGATCTCAGGCAGGTGGCAGGACTTGCTTGGTCAAGGGATAGGTTATAGGGTTTGCAGAACCTAGCCTTTGACTGTTTTACTGATTGTTTTTCTTTTGTGGTCTGCATATACTCTCCTAAGGTCCCGGCACTAAAGAGCTGAGTGGGAAGGGGGTAAGCTGGCATGCTGACCATACAAGCAGGGCTCTAGCCTTCAGTAGAAGGAGTCCTTGGCCCCCAGAGAAAATGGGCAGCTAAGTAAAGCAAGTGGTTGAGTGTAGACCATCTTTTCTCACCTCCTAAAGTGCACACTGCCATGAGAGGATTTCGGTTTTCTGATGAGATGTGATTAACACCTTGCCACATCCTACTGGAGTCATAGCAGTGAGAAGACAGAGAAAGATTAGTGTGTTTCCAGTGAAAATTACGTCTGTTGCTAGAAGGNTAACCATAAGCATGCTTAGAGAAGGTGAGTCCCTTCTGTAATAAAAACACAGAACATTTACAGGAAAATGGGTGCAACTGGAAATCCCTGCATTGGACAAAATAAGTCGGACTCAGAAAGACAGATGTCATGTTGCTTCTCATAGGTAGAATCTAGATTAAAAACCATGTGTGTGCATTTGGATGTGGACATGTAGGACTGGTAGTACCTCTACCTTAGAGTCTCTTCATAGACTTTCAGCACCTGCAAACTCTATCTTGTTTATGCAAGTCAGTGCATCCCTTAATACACTTTTCATTGAATCTACAAGAACCATTCTCAGATTTTTTGTTCCTGTGTTTGGACTCTTCATTGCTTATTGTATATTGGATAAGATCTAAGCATAGTACCTACCTAAGATTTTAGTTGTAGCTTCCTATGTTTGGTGGTTGTGTTATAACTTTTAGCTGTGAGAAGAAAGAA
>LZPO01108814.1:13703-27186 GCA_001675575.1 Neotoma lepida
GTAGGAGTGAGAGAGAGGGGCTGGTTATTATGACAAACATGCTTCCACCATCTTCTGATCACACTGTTGTTATTACCAACAATGCTTGGGAGACACAAAACACAGTGTATGATTAGTAGAAATTGTCTTGCTTAGATTTTAGAACTCTGTTGGAAATCCATGAAATAGGCACAGATTTTCACCTTCAGAGTCAAAAGGAAGATAAAGCTTAATGTTTAACTAGGTTTCCTTGCACTTTGTAACTAGCTCTGGTAGGAGCAAATTTGACTGAGGTGAGCGAGCCCACTGTCTTGGAGAGTGCCCCAAAGTGCTTATGTTACAGGCAAACAAATGCAAAGGAAAACACCGGAGGTGTGTGAAGGTAAGAGCTTGCAAGTGATGGGGTTCAAGGCACAGTACCCCAAAATATGACAGCTTGGCATTTTAAAAAAAAGAACAGAAGCAAGAAGATCCCTCTTTCTCTTGCCCTTTTCCCCAAAGCAGGCCATAAAAGACCATCTGGTCTTGCTCTAGAATGGCTCATGGGGGTGGGGTAAAGAGCAGAGGCTTCCTATACCTGGCCAAACGGAAAAATTCTTAGCTGGGAACTCTCAGGGACAGAGAAGAGTGTGTTCTGGACAATTTCTGCACATTCCTCTGTTAGTTACTATTTCCTCACATCCTCTCTGTCCAATCATCCTCCCACGTGACTCTCCACATTCCACCAAGCTGAGCATCAACCGCACACAGGTTCACTTACTTCTCTGGGTCTTTATTTCCCATGCAGGTTTCTCTGTGGCATAAAATTCATATTCAATAAGTTTGTGATTTCCTCTTAATCTGTCTTTTGTTGTNGGAGCCTCAACCANAAACTTAGCAACCAGTGAAAAAGCCAGAATTTCCTTGTGTATACTAGGAAAATACTAAATCCTTTTAGATGTAAAAATTCTCTGATTCTTATTGNATTCAGAAACAAAGAAAGCTGCTTTCATGTTTCGAGTTTGTGTTTTAAGTTGTATAAATAGCATTTGTTGTGCAGTGTCCATGGGGACATAAAACAACATACATTTTCAACGTATTTGCTGTTATTTATTTATTGCTTAAGCGGTTATATACTTCCAATACAGGATACTTGTGTTTCACAATTCTTTGTTGTGGGCCCTCATCAATGCAATGGGGACTTTTCCATTGTTACCTGTGTAAAAAGCCAAATAATTTTTCATGCTATAAGAATGTACAACTTAAATTCCCGCATACAAATGCATATAAAACTATTGTCCCATCGCTGAAGAATATCTATTTGAAGAGAACTAAAACTTAATTACAAAAGGCCTGTCAATCAAGTCTTTACTCTCAGCCCAGCACAAGGAAAATACTTTTCCAATGACAATTCTTAAGACAAAGCTCTTTAATGTTACTATTTAAAGAGCTCTATGGGGAGCAATTCTTGGGCCCTGACAATGAACTACTTCCAAAGTCATAAGCATGATCCAGGGCCTTTTAAAGTACTTCTTAAGTAGATCTGCATCAGACTTTCAGGAAATGAATATTACTTTCATTTTCAATAGGGGTCTATGCTGTCATGATAAAAATAAGCTGCTGTGTCTCCTCNCATACAGTTTTTGAGTTCCAAATACTAGAAGGGCCTCAGCTATATTTGAATATTAACTGACATAGAAATCACATTTATTTTCAATCATAAAAATTAGGATTTTACAGGACAAGCAGGACTATTTCACAGAGAAACCCTGTCTCTACAAACCAAAGGAAAAAAAATAGGATTTTATAAAGTAGTTCTACTGAGCAGAGTATAAGTGCTATCCTTGAAGTAAAAAGCTTAAAAATGATAATGCATTAATATACATATTTCAAGTTTTTAACCATATATCACAAATAGCCGATACACATCATCATTCTATTGTTAACATTCTAATAATTGAAAATAGCATGATTAAGGGTCATAGTCTATTTTTACTTTTGGCTTAAGTAGTAGAATTCTTAATTTTAAAAAAATGTTTAGAATATTATATTTTCCCAAGTTCCTTTAAATATCTCTTAAAACAGACATATTATGTCAAATTTATCATGACACTTTAAAACGAGTGTTAGCAAACNGCCAATCTGACAACTTGTTTGTGGCTTTATAGATGGAAGTCAAACTTTTTCTGAGTATCTCACACAACTTCAGAGAACTCAGAGAGTAAGCCAGAATTTGTNTTTCCTATGTGGAAGCAAATCCCTATGACTTGTTCTTTCCTCGTTGGCAGATGATGGCCAGCAGGGAAATGTCACTTTCTCCTGCCACGGTGCTATTTCTGGATAGTTGAATCACCCTTCTTTGGTATCTTCTTTGTTAACTCACAGAGGTCATTTTGTCCTCAGTTTTCCTCGTAGCAAGAAAAACTTACACTTAAACACCTGACTTTCATTGTCATTGATCATTTTGTCTCATCCCAACCAGCTGAGTTGATGGAGAAACCGAGGTGAACAGGTANGGTTGCTTAACATCCACATACCTAAGGCCAATCAATTCTCCCTTATTCACAATGTCTACAACCTTCTATTCTCCTTAGACTCCATCCTTTNTTTATTTACAGTCCCCTGACAGGACATCCTCCCTTAAGACAAAGAAAACAAAACAAAGCAAACTCTCCCCCAAAAAAACCTTTTCATGGAAAATGTCTTTAACCTGAGCCCAGTCAATTCATNCTGCATCTCCCCTGTGTGGTCTGGAAAACCTGAGGAAACATTTTTCTCTTGATTGAAACCTATATGCCCACTTAGGCTATGGATTGTGCTTCTGTATATTTCTTAAAAACCCATGCTTTTTGAGCTGAGCTTTAGAGCCCATTACCTATGGTGGGACGCCTTGCTCAGCCTTGATGCGGGGGGGAGGGGCTTGGTCCTACCTCAACTGAATGTACCAGGCTTTGCTGACTCCCTTACCCTTTTGGAGGAGGAGATAGGGGGAAGTCTGTTGAGGCAGGGAGACTGGAGGGGAGTGAGAAGAGGGATAAGTGGGGGATCTGTGGTTAGTATGTAANATGAATAAAAAAATTTGTTAAGTTAAAACATGCTTTTTTCGACTCAAGTGTTTATTTTGTATAGTGATATATTTAAATGTTTCAAAGTTCAAAACTGATGGAAGATGACNGGATGAAAAGTCTGTTTCTTCTGAGGCCCAGTCACCTAGCCTCTCCTAGGACCAAGTTTGGCCAAAGACATTTTAGACATACCATGTAAACNAGTGCACAATCATTCTTTCTTGAGTCTTAAAAGACAGCAAAACTTTACAGGTGGCTACATAGCTGCTTTCTCATTTAAAAATTTTATCTTAGGCATAATATTAACCAATAAAGTGTTACTTTATCCTTTTTCAATTACATGGCATAAATTATGAATTTCCCATAACTTAACTTGAACTTCCTGGTGGACAATTAGCATGTCTCTAAACTCTTACTGTTATAAATAGCACTGCAATCACCATCGTTATGAATTAGATCACATGTGTAAATGCTCACTCTATGGGTTAAATAAGTTCCTGTTAGACGGTTTTAAACATAAAGGGTATGCAGGTATAACTTTAACAGATGTTTGCAAATCATCCTCTCACCAAAATACAGGAGCATNACAGTACACATCCAAAAGAAAACTTGTGCTAAATTTCTCAGAACTTCGTTNCTTCACATATAAGATTGGGCATTTTCAAGTATTTAAGAGGTGTTTGTGATGGTTTTGCTGTGATCTCTTTGTTCTTATGCTTTTCCTATTTTCTATATTCTCTTCTTCTTTCTATACACTGAACNCAACCAAGTCCTACCAGTGTGNTTTCTAAAGATTAATTTTTGGAAGCTATTCATATGTAAGGATAGCTTCTGTAATATGCATTGCAACTTGTAAGCCATGCAGAAAATACCTTAGNGTATGATTTATTAAGTGTCACGTTTTTGGCTTCTGGCTTTTGTAATATATTGAGAAAGTCCCCCATCTCCCACCCTGCTGTGTGCCACATTAAGATGATAAAAGAAAATTATGTTTTCTTCTATTTCTTTTATAATTTGTTTCAAAATTTGCTGATGTTTACATATTTATTGTATTATTTCTATATATTTTATCATTTTGATTGCTATTGTAAGGAGATTTTGTTTTTATTAGATCATTTAACTTACTGTTTTAATTTGTGAAATCTACTAATTTGTGTATATTAGTCTTGCAATCAGTCACTGAATTCTCTGGTGGGTTCTTAATTAATTGTCTTGGGATTTTCACATGTACAATTGTATTATCTCCAAGTCCTAGCAACTTAACCTCTTCCTACCTCATATTGAAACCTAAAAATTCTTTTTTTGCCTTTTTTAGTTAACATTCTCAGGGGGAAAATTAGACAATCACATAGTCATAGGCAATGGTGCCTCTTACATTTTAGATTGTCTTCTGATTTCTAATATCAGTTTCTTCCTATTCCNTAGCACTTTCTAACTTCAAAAACCCTTTCATATCAGCAGCACACCCCCTCCATTTCCTGCTCTGAGATAGCACACGTACTCCATCTACTTGCTCTCTCAATGCTNTCTACCTTATTCTTCTTCCTCTGGTCTCTCTTTCTGTTTTGGTTCACTGTTGCTCTCCTTCCAGGTTCTGGTCCCACCACTGGCCGATGAGCTGCACTGGAAGGGGGTCTGAGTTCCAGAGGACACAGTGGCAGCAGTGTAAGGGGTGATGACTAATGTACTGTCCAAGCTTTCTTCTTAGTGCCAGCTAGTGTCCAATGTCTGCATGAATAGTGTCCTCTGGATTCCCTCCACGGCTTGATTTGGTGCCTTGTCTCTGGCTGCTGGGCTGCAGTCTGGCTTGTCACCCCTCTTAGCGGTGAGTCTTTCCATTCGACATCTGTTTTTTTTTTTAGCCATTCTTGGTGTTGCTCTTGAGATTACCAATGTTCTCAAGTCATTCTAGTTGGTCATCTTTCTAAAAACAATTCATATCTTTAAATTTTTATTTTACCACATTTAAATTTTTTTTCTTTTTTTGGCAAACCCTGGTCTCTTTTACTAGTACATCTTTCCTTCCATATATAATTCAAATATTTCCAGCTCTGAGGGTAAAGCTTTGTCTTCTTGTGGCATGTTCATAAGTGATCTCATATACTTACATGATAGAAACTTTATAGCCACCTTGGACTTCTTTCCTTCCAGCATCTAAATTCAACCAATCCTTTTCAGATTTGTTTGATAACTGTGGATCTAAAATCCTAGTGATCACATGATCCACCATCACTTCTTACTTCACTTCTTGCATTCACTTAACTGGTTGAATTCAGTTGATTCAATTCATGTATTCACTTAACCGATCCCTGAATTTAGTTAATTCAATTCCCAGAGGGAACTCCTACCCGTGGTGTTCATGCTCTCTATAGTAGTCAGGTATAGCAGGTTATAAATGGAAAACTAATGATGCTATTTCTCCAGTGAGAACTCTTTAAAGGGTTGTTTCCCATTACTGATGGCCAAAACCCAAAANGCTTAGCATGACCTTGAAGGATTTCTTTCACCTGGATCCTTTCTACCTTGTTAGGCTTTCAGTGCATTATTTTAAAAACTGTTTTGATTGGTTTTGTCTCTGCAGCATCATCCTTGTATATAACATACTGTGATTAAGTCACCCCCCCATACACACACCCCCTCTTTCATCTCCCTGAGCAAATGGCNGTAGAAGGCCGCTATCGGAGAGGAAGTCATTTTCTTCGTGTNTGTAGTCACTGGTGAGTTACTCATACTCCAGNGAAGAGCTTCTCACACTCATGCTCATGAGAGAGGCCCTGGATAAATCTAGTGAGTCACNAAGTGAAAGTGAGTAAGTAAAATAACACTAAAATGGGATAGGGACTTCGGAGAGGGCAGACTGGTGGGGGTGAGAGGAAGCTAGGGGAGCAGGAGGTGTGACCAAAACATAAACATGTATACAATTGCCAAAGAAAAATTAGTAAAAATAACAAATTANGTCAGTATTTTATGCTGGATAGGCACAGTAGAGCAAGAAAAACAATATCCTAGAAACATTTGGCCAAGCAAGATAGCATCCNGATCAGGAAGCCGCTTTCCTCGNTGGATGGGTGTTCATAGCTTTCCCTTGTCTTTCCCAGAGATGCTGTCTGCTCTACCTCTGCTGGAGCTAAACAGGCACATGCCTTTCTATAGAGGCTGCTAAAAGCCTCTGTTAACCATGCCACTTCTTACGTGGCTCTAAAGGTTCCCTAGGAATCAGGAAGGATAATTGACTTTTTACCTTCTAATTCCTCTGCCAGTGCTGCCCAGTGTCAGATATTAACAGAAAATGTATTGACAAAGGAATCTGCAAATTTCAATTTGCAGACTTCCAGCCCCTGTGATTGAGATGAGAGCACAGTCAAGAATAGAGCTGGCAGGCATATGTTCTTGCTCTTAACTTTCCAAACTAATCAAACTTCTGGCTTTTATATCACACCTTTCATGATATGCACATATATGCCAAGTTGTTGTTGTTGTTGTTAAAGAGTTAATGCCAATGTATTGTAAGGGTCTGAGTGTAAACAACAGTTCATCAGGAAAGCTGTTTTAGGCCCACATTAATCTGTATCTCTCAATATATACCCTCTGCCATCCTGTGTCTTTCCTTATAACATTGGTAAAACTAAGTAATGAATTACATAATTATTCATTTAGTATCTACCTCCCATGCTAACCTGAAAAGTCATTGAAGAGAAGGGTCTATATGTCTTCTTCATGACTACCAAATGAGGCATGGGCAGTGTATAATAAATATTGTTGAATATATGAAGTGTNTCTTTTATCATAAAATTCGAAAGAGTAGTTCTCTCATTCATTGTTAGTGGTCCTTCTAGGGACAAAACATTTACCAGTTCGGAACAGTTACTTTCCATTAGGCAAAAGGGTCAGTTCCTCAAGGATTTCTCTCATGTTATTAATTCAGAGATAGAAAGGACCTATTAGTTTTTCTGGGTAAGTTGTGTTGAAGTTAAAGTAAAATGTCTATATATTTTTCAGAAACCAAATATGCTTTGCAGAAATTTAAGTCATTGTNAAGATGGAAACAAAGTGTGGAGGCAAATTCAAGGAGTTAGAGGACATTTCTGTGAAAGGTCTAAAGGGAACACGGTACAAAGAAACTAAGAAAAGTCAAGAACAAAAGCAAATCCTGAGATTTCCACACATCTAATTATTAACCATAGCAATGACAAAAGCCATTTATCATTTACATGTTTCCACATATATGTAATATTTACATATATTTCATGTCAAAACGATATTTTCCCACACCAAATGGTAGCAACTAAACATGAAGTTACTGGTTCATAAAACAAATAGAACTATTGGTCTCGAGGAGCTGGCTGGTAGCTCTCTAATCTCTTCTATTCATGAGGCCAGGTGCTTTGGCTTTACATTCCTATAAGAGAAAGACCCTAGGGCAGCGGACCTACCACCAGTCTGTTATCTTTGAGTCTGGGTTCCAGGTTCTGACGTATTTTTGAAAAGTTCTAATACTCAAACAGTTGATCTCTTTTTAAGACATGAGCTGCATCAATGCATCAATGAAGCATTCCTCCTCAGTTGCAGAGACACTAATTATCCTATGGGTGGTGATTTGTGGGGGAGGTGGAAAATGATGCTCCCAGCAGTGAATGTTTCAGTTACTTCAGAGAAGAAAGGGTTGCAAGTTAAATTAGAAGGTGATTGCTAGATCATCTAGAAGCACCTCAATATTTTTCCAAGGAATTCGAGAAAAACATGAACCAAGAAAAGAGCATGTGGGATTGAGGAGAAAGAAAAAAAATTATGGGTTGTCACTGCAAAGGTCTCAATTATGCTCACAATAGATTGCATAGCTTTGAGAAACTGAAGCGGAAGTTTGCTAACTCAAAATTTCAGGAATTAAACCTGGCACACTGTTGAGATTTTTATCAGACAACTTGACCTAGGGCAGGAATGTTGAATGCCATTAGCGAGGGACAGCAAAGAACGTAGGCACTGCTGAGTGCATTTTTGAAAATTTTGCCATGATGTCCATTCTGGATAGGAAGGCAGACAAGCAAGAATGGGGATAAGAACATGGAGATGCATTAGAAGACAAGGTCTGGAAGATTAAGAGCAATTCAACATTGATAATTGATTGGAAAAGAGGAGCTAAGTTAGAATAAGATCTTAAATCAGAAATTTTTACTAAGCCCAAAGGTTCACATGGTTAAAAAGGTATTGAAGCACTAAAGCTAAGTAGTGCAAGCAGAAGCAGAATGGGAGAGTGTCCACAGCGTTCTAAGAGCAGTGCAGTTGTTGGCTGCAGGCTACAGAAGAGCGGTGTAGAAATAGACGCAACCCTCTTTTAGGAAGCATGAGTTGAAGGAAATGGAAAATAAACCAGAAATTTTCTTTGAGGATAGGAGACAGAAGATCTTAGATTTCTGAGACACTGATCCATGCGTCATTTCATGTTGAAGAGAAGGAATAGTAAAGGCAACGGCAAGAGGCTGTTTCTTCCTAGTGGCATCATGGCCCTAAAGGGATCAAAGACGAAGATGGCACAGAGTATGCTGACAGGTAGATGTGGTTAGAAACAAGCTGAGGTCTCTGCCTCTTTGAACACTGTTCAAAGGAATAAAAAGAGATGGAAGGTGTGGTAACATTCCTACTGATACAATGACATTCAACAATGAATTATAGTTTTGCAGGCTTGTTCAACAGGAGGTCGTACATGGCTAAAATCAAGGTGAGTAGGGCTATATTTCTCTTGGGTGGCCTCAGGAATAATGCCTGTTTTGTCTTTTCCATCTTCTAGATAGTGCACAATTTCTTGGTTCAAATCCTCTTTTCTCTGTCTTCCAAGTCAGGTCACAATCTCTCTCTGACCATTCTAAGGCATTATTTTCTGTCTCTTGGCTTCTGTCTTCCTTGACTTTTAAGAACCCCTGTGATTATATGGTACCCACCTGGATAATGCAGGGGCTCCCCACCATTTGTAAAGTCAGCCAGTAGTAACCTGAATTCCATCCACAGACTTTTCACCTTTGCCATGTAACCTGATGTGTTTCTAGGTTTGGAAGATTGTCACGTGAACATCTGCAAACTACTTGAAGTAAATTGATGAGGTTTGTAAATCATAAAGATAAAGATGCACACTATTATTAATAATAATAGGTAGAGTTTATCAGGACAGTTTTCAAGATTTGAATGGCGTGTTGGGAACAGGAACCTGATCAGAACTGCTCCCAGTTTGCTGTGATCAACAAGAAATCCCCAAGTTTATGTTTAAAATACCTCAGTGGCTAATAATAACTCAACCTCCATCAGAACTAATGTCTCTTGGGTTTTGTTTCAGACCAGTTTTTAAGTGGTTGCACCAACTAAAGCAGCTTTAATATTCTGAGAAATGAATAATAGTTTTCCTTACTTTCACAGGAGGAAACTAAAGAGAATTAGTAACTGACTAAAGATCACAAAGTGGCAGACCATGAACTGAATCCCTTGCAGCAATGTGCTTTTAACATCAATTACAATTATGTACCCTTATGTGCATATTTCTGGAGTCACTGATGAGTATCATTATGAATTAGATATCAGGACAATTTATAAACAATGCTTTAGCTTGGGCAGGAACTAGTGAAACCCCACAGGAGAGCAAAGTGGCTTTTCATTACATAGCCTATATGGATGGATGACGACAATGGGCTTTGTAAGTTCAGTATGACTGACACACAACAGCAAAAGCATCCACAGATCTAGTCTCTCTTTTTCCATTCCATTGAGAAAACACCTATTGATTATTGGCAGTTGGAAAGAAATTGGACAATATGTGAGATAGCTAATAAGACTTAAAAGTAAGTAATAAAATTTACCTTAAAACTGCCTAATAATGCATGAGACCATCCATTGCATGGTTGCTGCTTTTGTAGTCTCTTCTTCTCCAGATTTTCTGATACGTTCACTGATTTTTAACTGTCCCCCTTCACACACATTTTCTTACTTGCTTTCAGTGTTTCCCCTTTTGTTCCCCTGTCCCCCATNACCTTTCTTTGTCCCTTTGCTTGTTTCTCTCTACTGTCTATAGTATCATTTCCTATCTACTCATATCATATTCAAGCCTCCATGGAGATCCAGAATTTTGTTTTAAAACACTAAAGTTTTCCTCAATTATTTGTTTTGAGACAGGGTCTCTCCCCCCACCACCAGTAGACCATGCTGACCTCAAATTCACAGAGATCCACCTGCCTCTCAAGTGTTGAAATTAAAGGCCTGTGCTTCCACTCCTGTCTTAATTAAACTGCTCTTTGTTTCATTTGAGTGAAGTTCATTCACTTGCTGCTCCTCAAAACTCCCTCACTAAATTCCCACTTGCAATTTCCCCCAGATGTCCTGACATCCTTTCATCTTCAACTTCCCATATTTCTCTGATTTCCTTAGCAAATATAACCTTGTCATTCTCTTACTCAAAATTCTTAAATTTTTCCCATGATCTCAGATAAAATCCAATCTTCTTTTCAAAATTTAGAAAATCTTAGTCAGACATGGTGGCACATGCAGTCACTCTTGGCCAGGATTGCCAAGACTCTGAGTCCAGCCTAGGCTACAGGGTAAGACTCAGTCTCAAAATATCCCATCCCATCGCAAACTAACCACCCAAATCAAACAGAAATCTCTGCCAACCTCAGTTCATTTTAATCTTTAGTCTTATATTCTTTATATGCTACCCTCTAGCAGCACAGATATGCTTGTGGTTTCCAGAGCATATGACATGCCATGTGTCTAACTCCCTGCTGTCCCTCCCCTCTTTGCTACCTTTCTCTTATCTCTGTGGCAAACTCCTGGCCACACCTTAAGACTGTCCAAGCATTGTTTTTACTGTGAAGATTTCCCAGTCTTTTTAAGGTAGAATGTAACACAAATCCTAAATGGGGTTATAATAAAAACCCAGAGCAAGATATTGGGGTAAATGCTGAAAGATCAGAGCGACAAAGGAACAAGCCACTAGAGAAACTTCTCACCACTACTGAATTTCAGGCCGAATGGGAGGCGTGATCCTGTCTCCATGAATCCTCTGACAGAAAGCCTCTGAGTCCTCAGCCGAAAGGCTCTAGTTCCTATCTCCTCAAGCCTTATATATGCCTTTCTCCAGCCAGCCATTTCACTTCCTTCCTCGTGCTGGGATTAATGGCATGTGTGCTTCCCAAATACTGGTAGCAAAGTCATGAGATCTCAAGTGCTGGGATTAAAGGTGTGTGCCACCACTCCCTGGCTCTGTTTCTTTCCTAGACTGAATCAATCTCATGTAGTCTAGGGTGGCTTTGAACTCACAGAGTTCAAGATGGATCTCTGCCTCCTGAGTGCTAGGATTAAAGGTGTGTGCCACCACTGCCTGGCCTCTATGTTTAATCTAGTAGCTGGTTCTGTCCTCTGATCCTCAGGCAAGCTTTATTTGATACACACTATATCACCACAGTAGAACTTTGCCTTCCTTCTCTGTTCACTTTATATTATACAGCTTTAAGTGAAAACTATCATTAGCACTAGGGCAGGTTCAATTATATTTGTTAATCCAACCTATTTTATTATTTAACAAATCAATCTTGTGGCATTGTTCTTCTTTCTGCTTGAATATATCTCCTTTCAAGCTATATTCTTTGGAATGCTATACAGATGAGTAGCAAAGTATAACTATGGTTTACAAGTAGTCAGATGTATGAAACCAATGTTTTCTGTCATTGTTGGCTTGAGAAGTTCAACTGTTTTCCAAATAATCTAGTATTTCCATAATGAGTTGTAAATGCAGTCAAGACATATAAATGAAATAAATCACTTAGACACATAAAATAAGAAGTGTGTATTTGCTTTTTAACATATCTGGACAAAAAAACAAAAGAACTAAGACCTACGTGTACATCATAATATCAACATAATTTGGCTGCTTTCAAGATCATCTCTGATAAATGCAGTGTACTGCCAAGGAAATAGAAACAGTTTTGCTCTTTTGACTTGTGGCTTCTATTTACATCTATTGGTTTATTGATGGATTAATGTTGACTCTGCGATGTTCAAATAGTCTTATGTAGAGAAAAACAACTGTTATAAGTTAAGATGTGAAGAAATAATCATAGAAAAACTGAGTGTCACTTGAAGTCTAATGATGGAGGCAGAAACTATTTAACTGAAAGAAATTAATAGAGGAAAACGTTGCACAGAGGAAAATGTTGCTTGAAGGAGTCCCTAGGTTAAAAACGGGGAAGTGGAATCTCCTAAAGACAGGACTTATCTGCTAGGAAGGAAGTTAATTATCGCCTTTAGACGGAACAAAGGGGGAAGATTGGGTTATCAGAATTCGGAAGTCCAGAGAAGAAATGCTGAGCTCAGGACTGGTCCTCTGAGGAATGGGAACAGCTGGGCTGGGCCTGGTATCTTTGAAAGGTTGTGAAGAGTCTGATATTTAGAGTGTAAAAATGAAAGTTTGGAAGCAAGTCCTAAAGACAAGAGTGACAGTGTGTAACCACCGAGGTGATGCTGTTGGGGCAAAGCAGGAACGCAAAGAAACAAGCCCTGGAATCCATTGACTTTAGTGGTAGAACCTATGAGAAAGCCCATTGGTAAAGGAGACATGTAGACTGTAGAATCCCAGCCCCCGCTTGACAGCCCGAAAGTGCAGAAGTTTGTGAATATACAGTGGAGAGACAATGGTTGAAAACACAGCACCAGAGCTGGCTCAGTAAGACAAGTGCTTACCAAGCATACACGAGGACCTGAGTCTAGATCTCCACGACCACACCAAAAAGCCAAGAACCAAACCTTTTCACCCAGTGCCAGAGGAGCAGACACAGAAGGACAGAAGGATCCCTAGAGCTCCCTGGTTAGGATGTTTAGCTTATTAGATGAGTTCCAGTTTAGCGAGAGGCTCTGTCTCAATAATAATAATAAAATAATAATAATAATAATAATAATAATAATAATAATAATGATAATAATAAGTATTGAGGAAGATATCCAGTATTGACCTCTGCTTCCACATGCATGTGCACACATGTATATACTCACCCAATACAACACACACACACACACACACACACACACTAAATAAAAATAAAAGCATCACTAATGGCAATTAATCAAAGTCTTAAGCAATGAATACTATCATTTTCTAGCTTAAATATACATGATCAATACATGCTAAAGTTAGAAAAAAATGCACTTCTATTGAATTTTTAACCATTGTACAGGAACTTGAGTATGTTATGCTATGTTGTTATAGTGATCATTTAAGCATCCAATCTGGAATCTGTATGGTACTTTTTAAAAGTGCTTCCGTATTAGTAGTGAAAAAGTAAGCCGGGCGGTGGTGGCGCACGCCTTTAATCCCAGCACTTGGAGGCAGAGGCAGGCGGATATCTGTGAGTTCGAGGCCAGCCTGGGCTACCGAGTGAGTTCCAGGAAAGGCACAAAGTTACACAGAGAAACCCTGTCTCGAAAAA
>LZPO01108815.1:28619-38728 GCA_001675575.1 Neotoma lepida
AAAAAAAGGAAAAAATATAATTATGTCATTTTCTCTTTTTCCATACCTCCCTCCAATCCCTTTCATGTACCCACCTTTGCTTTCTCTCAAATTCATGGCCTCTATTTCTTTGTTATGTATTTTTATAAAATATATAAAATGAGTCTGTTCAGTCCATATAATTTTACTTGTATAAATATGACTTCAGGGCTACAACTTGGTATTGAACCAATTTTGGGGCTCTTCCCCACGGAAGACTATTTCTAACTTCAGTAACTTGATTACCCAAAGTCCTCTGATTTATGACTGAAGAACTCCTTTGCAGAATGCATTCCTTGCTGCTCCTTGTGTTGTTTTACAAGGATTGTGAATGTAGGTAGATTGAAAAAATACAGAAGAGTTCATTCTTAGAGCCCAATGGTATATGCCCAGCTTCTGGGACTTTCACTTACTGGCTCTGAGAAAGATACTTGAACACCCCAAACTCAATTTCCTTGTTTGTAGAATAAGAAAATGGTAGCACATGTCACATATAAACGAAAATGAAAACTATCACCAAGAGTGATAAATATATGGCCCAGAGAAAGTAGTAAGCATTGGTTGTTTTTATTAAAATGCATATCAAATTATGAAAGACATTTGGTTAGATCTACGGTGAGTTCTGCCTAAGAGTGACTCTGATTGACTATTGATTACCAATTGATCGCTATCATCTTCACCTGGGAATTCATTCAGTAATTTCTTCTTTTCGTTGCTGTTAAATATTATGAGGATTCAAAGTGAAGGTCACCTCCTCCAAGCTTTTGCCCTTATTTGGCCCTACTAGCACCAAATGTTTGTTAAGAATGAGTTTGCAAATGAATTGTGAAATCTGGCCTGACCTTGCCGTGTGGTGACACTGCAGCCGTAACTGTCAGTTTATTATGCACTTTGAAGTAGGATGGCAGATTACCGCTGGCTGGACAGCTGCCTACGCCCATCCAGCCCTTATAAGATTTCAAAGTAATTTTAGCTGCAGATATTTATTTTGAATTTTCTCCCTGGCTAATGATAGGGATATTACATTTATTTTTTTNAGGTGATAGTTATTCTTTCAAGCAAATGATCAATGTCAAACAAATCACTTAGCTGTCTTAAAGAACGTCGCTTCTCCAAGGCTTCCCACTACCTGGGGCAAGAGCAAAGAATAGAATTAGGATCTGAAAGAGATCTGACGGCTGTCATTTCCACAATAGGAATGTTGACAGGTGGAATAAATAACTTCTGGAGACCAGCTTGTTAAACTGGGTTAAAGAAGATCTGTGTGTGTGCCCCAGCCTGATGCTGCCTGCCAATCTGATTATGTTTTATTACTCAGCTGAACTGTATGCCATGATTCAGTTTGTGGTTATCCAGAGGGGTCACAAGCTGCAGCGACTCATATTTCCTGAACATATTTTGGCAGAAATTGTGGATTGCTTTAAGAGAATGCCAACCAGTGTCAGAGATAAAGACAAAGGGCTTCTTTATAGCTACTTAACATTATCAAACTAGCTAGCAAGGAGAGTCAGGCAGCCTCCTTTGTGGGATTTCAGTACGCATTCAGGCATATTATAGCCTTGCATGTTCTCTCCTAAAAAATCAGACTCCATGTATGGAGGACCTGGGCATATCCAACAGGAAGACCTCATCTTTAAGCCTGGTCCCTCTTGGTGACCCTGCTCTGTGTTGTATTTAGATCTCCATCCCAATTTAATTTCCCTAGGTCTTGTCAGCATTCACTTTTCATAAATTCCTAAAATTATTTCCTTGCACTTTCATTTATCCAGATGCTTTGTCTTCACTCGGATCACATTGTTTTATAGTTCTTTGAATTCTCTTTGTCCCCCTAAGCACTGCTGTCTCTCCCTCCCTTCGTGTATTTATTTATCCAGTACAGCTTTTATTCTTAACTGATTGATTTGCCTTCTTCTTGGCACCATCAACCCTTCTCCTGTAGCTGTCATTAGCAACTGCCCAATTACAGATCAAAATAATCATTAGCTTACTTGTTCCAACACTGAGGTTGCTACTTGAGAGCAAAGATTCTATAGAGGCCTAGCCTAATGCTGGAGCGCTCTGCCAGTACTCAGGAAATGTTCACTGTAAAAAGGATTCTTGTTGTTGTGACTGCATTCATTCTTGGATCTTTTTTATTACATCTCCCATTTNAGAAGGAATNTTCTGAGTCTACCTAAGACTAATTTTTTTATGGTACTCAATACATTAGCCCTCAGCTCCCCGCCAGTAATTTTTTTTTTATTAGTCTGAGTTTTGTTTTGGTGTCTCCGGTGCTGGAGACTGAGCTTAGGGCCTTCAGCACAGTAGACAACTGCTGTACCACTGAACCACATCCCCNAAAAGAGTGGTTTTGCTTTCTGTGGTTTCAGCTATCCAATCAGTCATTCTCTGAAAATAACAAGTAGAATATTGTAGAAATAACCAGTTCAGTAGTTGTAAATTATAAACAGCTCTGAATAATATAATAAAATCTCACTTCATTCTGCCTGGCATGATATTCAGACCTTATTAGTCCAGTATGTCCATACTGTATATGCTACCCAGCCATCAATTACCCTTAGACATTTTGGTTATAAGATAAACCACCTTGGTTCACGTCGCTTACATTCAACAAACCCTTACATAGTTGCCTACATCTATGTCACAGTGCTTACGTCATTCACTTCACTTCATCTTTGCCTGTAGGCACAATTTCACACTACCACAAGAAGGTAACTCTCATGCATGAAAAAATCTTGAGAGACCATATTTATGTAATTTTATTACTGCATATTGTAATTATTCTATTTTATTATGAATTTGTATTGATCTTATCAAATAAATTATAAATTACATAGCATTNTAGGTATTTATGGATATGTTTTAGCTCTATGTGGTTGAGGCATATATTGGGGATCTTGGATCATAGCTTCCCAAAGACAAGAGGTGGGTACTATGCCACCTTCTATGCATTATTAATACCACATGCTAACAATTCTGCCTCTCTTACTCTGTCATTATTCATCCCTCAGTGTATGAATAAGTCATGCATGTACATACACAAGCATAAACATTCCCTGCAGCTCCTAACCTCCACTTTTCATAATTACACTCTGATTAAGCTAAGCTATACTTATTAGTTTCCCTCCTCCAATTCCATTCTTACCATTGCATAAAAATATCCATTTTGCAAAATAGTTATTTCTGAATCATTAACTGTGTAGACATTTAATGTCACTTTTAGGTTGTCATTTATTAAACTTAAGAACCTGTCCTGGTGCTAGTCCATTTGATGGAAGCCATGCATTCATTTTTCACCACAATCCTAAGGGGTGGGCAAAGTGGTTCCATTCAGCCACCATCTATACACCGAGTGAATCTTACTAGAGAATCACTGCTTTCCGTGGAAGCATACAGTTCAGAGAGGAAGACCAAGTCTAAGCTAGCTAACAAACACCACCATTATGCCAACTGAGATGAAAGCTACTGAGGAGACATAGAGGGTTCCGTAGTTAACAATGAGGACAACCCCAGGGAGACTTCTCCAAGAAGTAACAGAGCAGCTGATAGCTGGAGATGCGAATATATCCGCTATGCAGATTAAAGCAGTGGCCCGAGAATGGAAACACTGTGTTTGAAATCAAACCTCACGGATTAGACAAGATCTGGAACTTGGTCTGGTCTTGTCTAATGACCTCAGACAGTGTTTGTTATCTATGGATTCTTTCTCTCCCCTGACACTGTGTATATGGATTTCCAGGTTTTCCTGATACACCACAAATTACCCTAGGATAGGTATATGCCTAGCAAACAATAAGCAATAAGCTAAGAAAATACGGCAATGTGTGCTGATGTGCTTCCTGCCCTCTCCTACTTCCAATTCTGGGAGAACTGAGAATGCAGTGGTTTCCTTAGGGTCTTCACAGTCTGCATGGTTGCTGCTTGCCCCTCAGCTTTCTTTCACCTGGTCCAGCTAATGAGCACGCATAGGCAACTGCTGGTAACCTAGATGACTATTGAGGTTTAGAGACTGAGGTCTGAATTCAGACTTAGTAGGATTTCAATATTTATTTCCCCATCCATTTTTTTAAGCCATTGGGGTTTATATTAAACCATCANCAATTAGCATAAAAGTTTGGCTCATGAAAATATTGTAAAATGGTAAATTTTTCTTGGGAGATTTATGAATATGCATGTAAGAAACTGTTCTTACTTCAGTGTGGCCTCCTGGAGAGAATACTGAACTGGAAGGTCAAAGCCCTGAGTTTTATTCTTGGCTTTGCCACTCACTCCCTCAGTGACCTTGGGCAAGGTGCTTAGCCACTCTGCAGGCAACTGTTACTGTGTTGATAAAGANGTGAGTGATGATGGCTGAAACCGCCTTCCATATAGAGAAAGTGTGAAGATTAATGAGATACTGTTTATAAAGCACTCTCAACTCTCTGGGAAAGAGGTGCTGTATATAAACAGAGATCGCTGCTATTGTTATTCAATAACATGTTTACAGCAAATTCTCTGTGCCTGTCTCCAGAATCAGGGAAAGATGGTTAAGTTAGCGTATGTAGCTCATATGATATAACACCGACCTGCCATAAACTGCCCACTGCATTGGGCTCTATCTCGTTTCCTGTATGTGTAATCTATTTTTATGATGAAAAAGCCAAACCCAGACTCTTTCAGCAATGCAAGTTGTTTTAAAAGGTATCAACTTACTGGTCATTTTTGGACCTTTGACAATGGGTCCCTACTTTCCTAGTGAACAACTCAAGGGACAGCTCTCTGCCGGTTAATGACAGTTTCAATCTGCCCTTCATCTCCTAAGCCACTAAGTGAGCCATGGGTTGGGGACCAAATCGCCTGCTCTCATTTACTTCTCCATGAGTTTGAAAATGCTTTTAGAGGAAGGGGCTGTAAGAAAGGAGGGGGAAATGAAACCCCTGGGCCATATGTACTCACACTGATTAGACCCTGCACAACCAAGAGTTGACCCCTCTGTGGTCATACTCAGCAGAACAGTGAGATTTAGCACCCGTCTTTTCTTTTAGACACATTATGCTTCAAACAGTGTGTTTTTCAGAACTGGCTAGTCTCTTAAATGCAAAACCTTAATATTCAGAATGTGTGGAATGTGGGAAAATTGATGCTCCTCTGAGAATCTCAATCTCGCATTAGCAGACTCTTTTGCATTTAATTTTGTCCGCTGTTTATATTAAAGGAGAGAGGATTCTTTTGACATGGAGGATTTTAAAATGCATATGGACAAAGTCCTTTTGAGTATCCTATTTTTCATCTTCTTTTTAGGATGGATGGGAAAAGCTCTTTGCTCTTCAGAAGTTCCAAGTGACCCACAGTGGTGCCAGGTGCATTGATTGACCTTATTGCTTGGTTGTTGCTGGCATGGGGGATGGAGGAGGTGACGTTCTAAATGCATTCAGTTGCAAATGTTGCNTTACTTTTGAAAACTGCTGATTGCCTCTAAGATACACTAAAATTTAGGAAAGAATGTACTCAGTTGTCAAAAATAATTCTGAATTTAGCTGAAGTCACTCACAGTATTTTATATAAAGAAACATGGGAACTAGAATCCTTTAATAACTTTCTCTGTTCTTACTTGGTGTGGTGGATTTTTTTCTTACCATGACAGAACTATGTTTCTTGGGATGCCTGAAATGATACNTTCCACTGCAAACCATTTTAAAACAATTAAAATTATTCTGTGTAAACTTTAGAAAATCTTCCAAATGACTTTTGCTCTGCCTTGATTTTAGACCACAGTGTCCTTCAAAGAGGACTTGAGAATTGAACCACATCTTGGTGACTAAAGATGCAACCATCATCACATTTGTATTTCAGGACAGAGACAGAGGACAGACTTTCTGTCAAGGGCCCCAGTTAGGACTTGAAGTTCACAGTCCATCATTCTATCGAATCTCATGTGGAAAGCAAGACATAAAGGGAGAGAAGAAGAAAGAAAAGGAGGATGATTGAGCAATTTTTTCAACCAATTTTGCTATCAACATGGGAAAAGAGATCATTTGTGGCAGGTTGACAATATCTCCTTGTTATGTCCAAATCCAATCCCTTTATATGGTAAGGGGGAAGTTTATAAACTTGATATCAATTAGGATCATTCAAAAGTACTTGGGTGGGTCCTGTATGGTCAGAAGGGTCATAAGACAAGACAGAGGAGAAATAAGATATGAAAAATAAGTTATAGGTTATTTGGAAATGCTACATCCTAGGCTTCAAAGATGCGGGAAGCAGCCACGAGCCAAAAAACAAAAGTCCAAAAACAATAGTAGCGTCTAGAAGCTGGAGACAAANAGAAAAATTGATTTTTCCATCAGAGATCCAAGAAGGAACATAGGAGACCTATTGACACTTTTGACTTTAGCCAAAAACAAAACAAAACAAAACAAAACAATAACCTGATATTGGACTCTGATGTCTAGAACTCTGTGAAAATAAGTTTGCGCTGGGTTAAAACACCAAGTTTGTAGCNATTTGTTAGAGCAGCAGTAGGAAAGCAATTCCATTCTATAGGTGGCCTGACCATTGAAGCTTCAGAGAGGGTTGGTGAGCAAGATGTTTCCAGGTAACTGCGACAGAAGCCTTGATCTGTAATTTGAGATAAGCATGCCACCCCACATTCATGCTTCCTGACCTACCATGGAAAAGAGTAGGAACCTTTCATTCTTTAAAACTAAAAACTTCCTTATGTCCTAGACTCAGCTCCCTATCATACTGCTCAGATTTATTTATAAAAATTCAAAAATATGTAGGTATGTCAGATCTCATTTCAGGATTTCAAATATGATTGATGTGACAGTGAAACCCTGGAAAACAGCTCAGTAGGAAAGAAGAATATTTCATATAAAGACAATGTGTCATGAGTAAACTGTGTGGGAGACTTCGTGTGGTAGGGAGAGTGAAGCAGATGCTAAGGAAAAATACCTCAAACAGAAACAAAAGTGCCATGAAAAAAGTAGCAGTAAAAACTCATAAATATTTACAGACTCACCAAAAACCTCTTTTTAATGGTTTCCGACGTATTTAGGTGTGACTTACAGAAATACCTCAGAGTTCTGGTAAACTTCAGATAAATGCATGTATGACTAAATTGCTGAGTTAAATTCCACACTGGCCCCGGAAAGCTTAGGATGCTATTTCATTGGTACCACTAGTAACCAGAAGAAAGTAAGCATAATACAAATGGAAGAGCGAAAGACCACAAAGCAGGGAGAGTCTAGGCACCATCAGCATTTTCTGCATTTTGATGTCTGTAACCTAATGCTAGGGTGGTTGTGGCAGGAGGGTCACAAGTATGGCCAGGCTGAGCTGTGTAGCAAGACTCTGTTTCAGTGCACGAATAAATGAGGAAAAGTCACCAAGGTGGCTGAGCCTATGCCCTGTGCCTACAGATATGTTTCATAACCCGTGAGTCTCAGTTTCTCATCATGGAATGAGCACAGCAACTCTTCTACTCAGATAGCATTCTAAAGGCATTTTGGTAAATGATAATTAGTCTTTAAGGCTGGCCCAGAGGCCAATAAACAGCCGTGATCAGAAGACCTCAGATGATAACAAGGGTAATTTATTTAGATAACAATGAGATAAGCCAGGTAGATAAGAGCTGAGATCTGAAATGGTTCAGACTAGGAGGAGTTAGGGGAGAAGTGACTCAGCTGTGAGTGTGCAAGGGTGAGAGGCTGTTCCCAAGCCTTAGCACAAAGTGCTGTTTCAGTCCACACAAGCATCTCACTACCCACCGTGGAATACTACTACCCACCAAGACAGAGTATAGGTCAAGTAGCTTTTGATAAGACAAATAGACAAAGAACAAGTCCAGTCATAAAGACAAGGCTATGTCAGACCTCAGAAACCAGGAAGAAGTCTTTCAATAGCAAAGTCAGAAGAGCATGTTGGGAGATCTCCACTCAGGTAAAGGTGACATGTTCAGCCAGGGTTAGTCAAAGCATAAGGAAAGGTTCAATCCACAGGTGTTATCACAGAAAAGTAAGCCNAATAGAATTAAAAAGGCAAGGAAGTTCGTTTAAGACTATTGTAGTAAAGGAGAGAGANTGAACTATGTTGTGCTGAAACAAAAGGCAGGGTTTTAAACACTGAGATGACTAAGGGNAACGTGATATCGGACATTAAANATGAAGGCGGTCAAATGCACGGGGTCACCCTTGTTTGCTGATTGGTGCCTAAGGTCACAGAAGTTTGGTTTTTTGCCCTTTCGTAAAGCCAGGGAGAGGTCACTGTTCGGATATGAATATGAAATGTTGCCCGCAAGGTCACATCCCCAGCTGCTGACAGGGTCTAGAGGATGCTATGGAGTCTTCAGGAAGTGAAGTCTAGTTGGAGAAATGGGCAAGTAGGACTAGACCTTGAAGCCTGCAGCCAGGTCTCAGGCCTGTCTCTTTTGCTTCCTGGTCAGTACTGTGTAATTAGCACCTTCCATGCCTGTTTATATACCATGACGGACTACAACCCTGCACTTCCCCCAATCATGAGCCAGAATAAATCTTATCTCCCTCAAGTTCCTTTTGTCGGATAGGATACCTGTCACCACAATGTAATAGTAACCAAGACAGTCACCATCTTCTGTGATGGCCGCATTTTTTGAGAAAGACCTTCTTAGACTGTAAAACTGTCAAGAGGCCAAGAGAAATTTTATATCTCCATGGGGATAGGAGGCAGAGAAAGAACTTATAATTTCAAGTTTTATTAAGTAAAAGCTAAGGAAAGGGAAGGTGGACATCTATAGTCAGAAACAAAATCAAAATCTAGTCAGACTGTGGGAACTTGAAGTCCTTCTCTGCCTGCTGAAGATGTACAGCCAGTGCGAAAAAGACTTTTAAAATACGGCATCAAAAAAGACCCGCGTGAAGTTCCTGCACGGTAGATGAAAACCTAGGCTTGCCGTTTCAGTGTCTCACAGTAAGAGACAGACTAAACACAAAAGTCAGGGTTCACCTTTGAAAATTTTTGTCAAAGAACTCCCTTACTGCCTACTGTGCTGTCTTTAATTCCCAAGTTTCATCATCCTGAGGGGAAAATGAGACCTTATTGTCGCCGGCCTTATTTCCAACTGTGAAAAGCTGCAANGGCTTTCCGTCTTTGAGTCTCCACTTCCCCAGGGTTAGTTGGAGGAGCCTTCGAGAATCTCTTCTGTGTATCTATCCTTTCAAGGAGCAACAGGCGCTCCCATTCTCCTCATCCTCTGCTCAGAGCTCTGTGGAGATTTTTGAACCGAGACCTTGTTCCTACTCCAGCTGCAGATTCTTGTCAAGGAGAATCTGAGGCCACGCCATCCATTTTTCCAAGTGTCTAATACCACCAGGCTGGGATGGCATGGCTGCTCTTTGAAGCTATGGGGGACTGCTACTGCTCCCAGAGTAAAAGCTTGATGGCAACTGAAGTCGCTCGTGGGAATGATGTGCTGCAGCCCACGGAGGGTGAACATTGCCCAGTAGCAGACTGCCTGAATCTCATTATAATGCAAGATATTCTGCATCTCCAATGGCTCGGGGGACCTTGTAAGAAAATAGCTCATTTGGTTCACTCTCCTAGCTCCCCTTCTCTAGGTTTCAAGGTCAGTTGGCTGGGAGAATACAAGTGACAAACAATATCTCAAATTTAAGTTAAGCCAGCTGTCCGATGATGAGATATTTTACTGAAGCAAATTTAATATGCCAGTTTCTCTCCCTCTGTAAGATTGAACCTTTCCCAGGAGACTACTCAATCCCTGTGACAAATAAACATTTCCTGGGCCTGACCTACGTGTCTTCTTTGTTTACCCNGGCAACTGTGATTGTCAGTGGCATTTTCTATCTATGCCAGTGACAAGTACTTAGGGAACCCAGTGTAAGCATAGCTAGCCAGTGAAAGGAGAGCAAAAGGACTTGCTGTGGCCACGATGGTGGATTTTTTGGTTAATATTATTGTTTGGAATTAAGATACAAGTTTAAAATTGACATTCTTCTATTCAGGTAAGTAGGTAATTCTAGTGGGAAGAGCACACATTGCTTCTCCAAGTACTCAATGGATCTATCACCACTTTGAATTTTGAGAGGAGAAATGTATTTCTCATTAACTGTTCCTTC
>LZPO01108816.1:14783-38689 GCA_001675575.1 Neotoma lepida
GAGGGAGGAAAGGGGGTTCTGTGGTTGGTATGTAAAATAAGAAAATCTTTTAATAAAAAAAAGAGAAAAAAAGAAAATTCCTCTAAAAAAAAAGAAAAAGAAAATAAAGATCAGCCTTGAAAGCATTGGTACAGGAGACAACTTTCTGAACAGAACACCAATAGCACAGGCACTAAGATCCACAATAAATGGATCTGTAAGGCAAAGAACACCATCAATAGGACAAAACAGCAGCCTACAGAATGGGAAAAGATATTCACCAACCCCACATCTGACATAGGCCTAATATCAAATATGTAATAATGAACTCAAGAAACTAGATCTCAAAAAAAAATAACCAAATTAAAAAGTGGTCTACAGATCTAAACAGAATTCTGAATGGACGAAATCTCAAGTGACTGAGAAACACTTAAAGAAATGTTCAACATCCTTAGCCACCAGAAAAACTCAAATCAAAACTACTTTGAGATTCCATCTTACACCTATCAGAATAACTAAGATCAATAACACAAGTAACAGTTCATGCTGGTGAGGATATGGAGCAAGGGGAACACTCCTATATTGCTGGTGGGAGTGCAAACTTGTACAGCCACTATGGAAAGCAATATAGCAGTTCCTCAGAAAATTGGGAATCAATTTATCTCAAGACTCAGCAATACCACTCTGGGACATATACTGAAAGAATGCTTCATCCTACCATAAGGACACTTTCTCATCTATGTACTTTGCAACTTTTTTNATAAGAGCCAGAANTAGAGACAACCTAGGTGTCAGTCAATTGAAGAATGGATGAAGTGAACATAGTCCATTTACATAATAGAGTATTACTTAGCTGTTTAAAAAAATGACATCGTGAAATTTACANATGAATGGATGGAACTAGGAAATAGATCATCCAGAGTGAGATAACCCAAACCCAGAAAGACAAATGTGTTATGCATTCACTTACATGTAGTTATGACTTGTTAAGTAAATGATAATCAAACTATAATCTACAGACCCAGAGGACAGATACAGAGGAGGGCTATAGAGGAGAAGTATGGACCACCCTGGGAAATAGATTAGATTCTGCAGGTGGACTGGGGTTGGGTAGGCAATAGAGTGGGAGGGGTTAGGTGGGGGTGAGTGAAAGGAGAGATTGCAGGGAGAAACAGATGGAATCTGTGGACATTTTGGAGGGCAATGTGGAAACCTAATTCAGTGGAACCTTCCTGCAATCTATGAGGATAAACCTAGTGAGAACTCCTAGTAATGGAGGATACAGAGTCTGAACTGGCCATCTTTTGTATCCAGGCAAGGCTTCCAGTGGTGGGACTGGATTACATGAGATTAGGTGTTGGCTTTGGCCAAGGAGGCTCTGTGGAGAGCCCTAAACAATCCAGGCTGATGCTAGGATAGAATGATGTTCTCTGAAACCTGACGGTGTGGGCCCATTGCAGACAACAACATCTCATTGAATGTGCCGAGGTCAAACTGCTGTGGGCTTGCAGCCTTCACCACTATGTTCTAGTCTCTTTGGTGCAAGTAGGTACTCTGCATGCTACAGAAAGAGAAACCTGGACACCAACCCAGTCACAAAACTCTCACCTACAATCTGCCCTGCTACAATTTGTGCTGGGTTAATGGTGGCACAGAACTTGTGGGAGTAGCCAATCAGTGTTCGGCTTAACTTGAGGACCACACCACAAGAGGGAGCCCATGCCCTACCCTGCCCAGGTGGTCAGAATCTGGAGACTGGGTAGCCCAGAGGCTTGAGGTAAAACCAAACAGGACTGGTAAATAATAATAATAATAATAATAATAATAATAATAATAATAATAATAATAAATGAAAAGATTCCTAATGATAACCTGCTATACTCATAGACAGATGTCTTGTCCAGTTGTCATCAGAGAGGCTTCTTCTGCTTGCAGAAGAAAGAAGNTTCAGAGACCCCAAGTCAGACATTATGTGGAGAAAGAATCTAAATTGGAGCTCTCCATTAGTTCTCTCCCTTGGAGATCATCGAACTTTGGGGAAGAGGAGAAGGAAAGATTTTAGGAGTCAGAGGGATGGAAGACACCAGGAGAACATAGTCCACCAAATCAATTAAGCTGAGCTCATATGGCTCACAGAGACTGAAAGATCAAGCACACACCCACACCTACATGGGTCTGCACCAAGTCCTATGTGTATGTTACAGTTGTTATCTTGATATTTTTATGGGATTCTTAAGAGTGGGAGCAGGTGTGTCTCTGACTCTTTTGCCTGCTCTTGAGATTCTTTTCCTCCTGTTGGGTTGTCTTGTCTAGTCTGGATATGAGGGCTTTCACCATGTCCTGTTGTATTTTGTTTCATTCTGTTTGGCTGTGGTCTCTTTTCTGAAAAAAAGAAAGAGATGGAGAATGGATCTGGGAGAAGGGGGATGGGGAATAGGAGGGTTGGAGGTAGGGGAAACTGTGGTTGGGATGTATTTTTGAGAGATGAATCTATTTTCAGTAACAAAAAAAGAAAATTAAAGCCACCTCTCAAAAAACGTGGAAATTATAAAACATCAGTGTATTCATAAAAAACTAATGCATCTATTATGCACCTCCTGCTACTTATAAATGTCTGTTTTTGACAACCATATTATCTTTTTGATGTTTTACATTCTGAATATTATTGGATGCTGAACAAGTCATTTGAAACTTAAAACCCATAAATTGTATGTTACAAAGACAACTCTTTAAAATGTCTCCCAGGTGCAGATGTTCATTGATCCACTATCTTGCCTTATGGTCATACCTATGTTCAATAGTCATCATTGCAGAAAAGACAATGCTAGTCTATTTCAACTGGTAAAATGAGCAGATGCTGAGAATGCTAGAACTCACATAGGCTTTCAGGCATATATTTGAGACCAACTGACTGCTTTTGACTGGGGAATATGTTTACAATGCTATTTCCACTCTTTATCCCCACCTGTTATAAATCTTCAAAGAGCTCACATATCTGGTCCATAACTTCAGTGCTTCAAAATGGCCTCCTTTATGTTCTCTTCTTTTATCTACTTCTCAGAGCAAAAACTTTAGGGGAAGCATCAAAGACTGACAAAAGTTTTCAAACATTCTGGGATGGTACCATATGAGAACAGGAGATTAAAGAAAAGGTAATCTGAGAAAAATCCAATGATTTTCCACTTGACTTGACTTTGAGCATTTCTGTATTATTGGCAAACTATACATCTAAATTCTAATTGCAATCATAGTTATTCAGATGCATGGGGTTATATATTTTGCAAAGTTTTGCAGAAACTACTAANTAGAAAAGTTGCTAATTTTTATGCAAATATTGTATACCATATGCTTCATTCTCCAAAGGTTAGTCTGTTTATTTTTATGATGCTAAAGATGAAATCCAGGAATTTTCATATACTTAAAAATGCTTTGGATTTTGGAGAACTGATATCAATAGAATTCTACAGCTGTTTGGGAAGAGCTTGGTTCCTATCACTCAGCATGCTCACCTGGAGATGGTCTGGACATATTGGTGTGTGCTAAGGATTACAAATCAGTTGTTTGTGTGCACAACATTTTCATATTCAGTTGCATTGTGATGGGAACTCAGGGATTTTTTTTCTGGGTTTGAAATACTCCAAGTGAAGTAACCAGGAATATATACAGAGATCATTGAATGTCCGTATGATTTCATGTTACTTGATGAAACTCAAAGGAGTCAACTAGTGAATGATACAGATATAACTTAATTTTGAAAGGAATTCTCAATTACTTTTCTATTTTAGATTTCTGTAAACAATATATGACATTTCTAAATTGTCCACATTCTCACCAAGGCTTAACATAATCTTTTAGATTTCTCTCCTCCTAATAAATTTGAAATATACATCATTGTAATAATAATGCTAACTAGCATTTCATAGAAAACAAATTATTATTGAAGTTACTTGCCAATTTTTAAAGTTTATCTTTTCTTNTCATTTTCAAATGNTTCTGTGCATACCGTATGTGGTGAAATAATTTTGTATCACATTCTAAATCACTTCTCCCCATCTTTAGAGTTTGTATTTCCATAACTTTAACAGTGTTATCATGATTTGAATGATGGCCCTGACAGGTCATATATCTGAAGGCTTGGTGCCTAGTTGGTAGAATTGTTTGGGAACTATTAGGAGGCATGGTCTTCTTGGAGGGAGTGTTTCACTGGGATAAGCACACAGAAAAAGAATAACTTTTACAAAGGCTCATGTCCCGCACTGTCTTTTCTTGCTCAGTTTATACCAGTGGAGAGTCTAAGGTCCACTGAGAATGGAAGAGAATACTAGGGTATGGATTCCAGATTTAACTCAAAAATAGATGATTGTATCATTATATCCTGTTTCTGGCATGTCCTTGAGAGACATAGTAATGACCAATTCTCCCACTGGGCAGAAGTTAGAGAAGTGCACATAGTTATTCATTCTGCTTCAAGTAAGAAATGGCCAATGTGAGATTTTGTACTTATTTAATACATGAGTTCAATTGTTTAAATATATGATCAGGAAGTTAGAAAGTAATTAGATGTCAAGGAAAAGTTAGCAAGAGATCCCAAGTTTGAGCAAATCAGCACAAAATCAAAGATATATGTCCCATGTGATTTTTTTACCAGACAATGAGAATTTCAGTGATCAAATACATAGGATCTTGATACTATTTCTATTTTTCTTAATTATTCTCATCATTATGCAATTAGTCAATGAGCTGAGTGACCCTGGTGCTTGGGATGGAGGTTATATGTGGGCTCAGCTACCTGTCCTGTTCCCAAGACTTCCTGCTTTATGATAAAAAATGGTGATAAAACGAAAAACAGGAGAGGCAAATACTGAATCCAGACATTGATTTGAATGAGAAATGTTTCACAGAGTCTCATATTTTTGAGTAATAGTTCCAGTTGGGGTTGCTGTTTTTAAANTTATGGAGAATTTAGCAGATAGATCCTTGTTGCAGGAAGTTGGTCATAGGGGGCAGGCTTTGAGTGTGTTTGGCTTAGCCCTATTTCCTGTTTTGTCTTTCTGTTTCTGGTGTATGACTACAAACATAGCCAATTATACTNGTGTTCCTGCTACCATCCTTTCCCTGTCTGTTGCTATGTCTTCCCAGCCAAGATAGACTTTGTTATTCTAGAACCATAAATCAAAGAAACCCTGTTTTCCTCCACATCAGTTTTCATCATATTTTACCACAGCCACAGAAAAGTAACTAATATAGCTCCCATTCCCTGGATGAGAAGCCCAGTCTCTCTTGTCTATTTTATTACATTAGAAGATTGCAAAAGGTCAATGTTTGGTTTTTATGAAGTTATAGACTTACATTAGCTGTGTATTTGTCTTCCCCGGCTGAAAAGATTTCTTCCAATATGAACACCTATGAACTTACAGGATAGTTTATCCACCATCTGAGTACTTTATACAATTGTTAATTATGTTAAAGAAACTCACTTCATAGNAAAAAATATAATCCCTCAGTGGGTCCANAATCATAGACCTCAGTGACATTACCATTATTCTCACCATTCAGAAGCTGTAATCTTGGGAGATGGTGTCCTTTGGAAAACCACTATGCTATATGGAATTTATTTACAGTGTAATCCAAGCTTCTTCAGAAAGATATGTGTCTTCTCATTTGTCAGATATAGGGCATTATGTAATCTTAGACACAAAATTCCCTACTGCAGGAATTGATTGGTGGATGCATTATCATAACCCATAGAATCTTAAAAGTCATAATGTGCTTCTTATTTCAGCAACTTTAAGCTCTAATAGTCTAAAGGTCTTGCTTGTGGAGGTATGATAAGATGACTATACTAAGATATACAACATTCATTGATTCTATTGTATTGGAAGCTAAAATTGCCACTAGCCACACTAGACCCTCATACATATTAAATAATAATTAAATTATGGTATTTATTAGTTACTTTTCTGTTGCTATAATAAAACATCATGATAAACACAACTTGTAAGAAAGCTTATTTTGGCTTATGGTATCAGAGAAACAAAAGTCCATCATGGCAGGAAGGCATGCAGGAAGCTGCAAGTTCACACTGTCAAATGCAAACACAAAACAGAGAGAGAAAACTGGAAGTAGAGAAAGATTATAAGCACTCAAAGTTAGTTCCAATGACATACTTCATCCAGAATGGTGTCTGTTGTTGCTTTTGTCTCTTTTGGGAGGCCCACCACCCAGCTTCCAAATAAATCACAGAGGCTTATTATTATTTATAAATGCTTAGCCTTAGCTTGGCTTGTTTCTCATCAGGTTTCCTTAAATTATCCCATAGACCTTTTGTCTCTGGGCTTTTCCCATTCTCTTACTTCTGTAAATCTCACTCTTACTCTGTGGCTTGCTGTGTAGCTGGGTGGCAGGCCCCTGGAGTCCTTCTCCTTCTCTGGCTCCCTCTTTTTACTCTTCTTCCTCCTCTCCCCAGATTTCTCCTTTTATGTATCTTCCCTGCCTACCAGTCCTGCCCATCATTTCTCTGGCTTTGCTATTGGCTTTTCAGTTCTTTATTAGACCATCAAATGTTTTACACAGGCACAATAAAACAGCTTCACAGAGTTAAACAAATGCAACATAAACAACAGTAACACACCTTAAAATAATATTTCACTCCATGTGTCTACCTCCCAGTGTTCCAAAACCTTAATAAACAGTACAACCATGAAATGTTCAAATATCTGAGTTTACTGGGGAATATTTCTCATTCAAGCCACTGCATTCCACTTCCTGGAAAATATAAGCCTATGGCCATATCTATGGTAGCTTGAAAGTAATTGGCCCCCATAAGCCCATAGCGAGTGGCATTAGTGGGAGTTGTGGCTTTGTTAGAATAGGTATGGCCTTGTTGAAGGAAGTGTGTCACTGCAGAGACAGGCTTTGAGCTCTCACCTATGCACTAGCCATGCCCAGTGTCTCAGATCACTTCCTGTTGCTTGCTGATCAAACTGTAGCTCCTCCACTCTTAGCTCCTTTCCCAGCACCATGTCTGCCTGCATGCCACCATGTCCTACCATGGTGATAATAGACTAAGTCTCTGATACTCTAAGCCACTCAATTAAAAGTCTTCCTTTATAAGAGTTGCGGTGGTTGCTGGGCGGTGGTGGCACAAACCTTTAATCCCAGCACTTGGGAGGCANAGGCAGGCGGATCTCTGTGAGTTCAAGGCCAGCCTGGATTACCTAGAGAGTTCCAGGAAAGGCGCCAAAGCTACACAGAGAAACCCTGTATCGAAAAAACAAAAACAAAATTAAAAAAAAAAAGAGAGTTGCGGTGGTCATGGTATATCTTTGTAGCAATAGAAATCCTAAGGCAATATCATAATGCAAAATTTATTATGTCCAACTTCAAAAATACCTATACTTTCTCAGTTTTAATACTGTTTAAAAGCACAAAATATTTTTTGTTACTCAAGGTAGTCTCTTATTTCAACCCTTTGTAAAATTAGAAAACAAAACAAAACAAAGCAAATTGAGATCATCCAAAACATAATGGCACAAAATCTTCATCACCATTATAGAGGAAGGGATTTGGATACAGTGAGGAAATATTGGACCAAAACAAAACGAAAAATAAGCAAAAGCAAACATAAAATTCTGTATCTCCATGTCCAGTGTCAAAGCTGACTACAACATACATTTCTCTTTTTTTATCTGTGTTTATCTGTCCTTAGACATGCTCCAGTGCTCTGACGTATTCAACATCTTGGGTTATCCATTGCAACCCGTGTTCACTTTCACAGCTTTAAGTAACAGACTCTCAGGGCCTCCATGACCCTCAGTGCCTTCTCAATGGAACACCACTGGCACGTGCTGCTTGGTCTAAGCAGTTCTATGAAACCAAGGAGGCAGTACTCATAGCCTCTCGACTCTTGANCCCATCATGCTTCTTTTCTTTTTAATTTTTTTATTAATGTTTTATTAATAAAATGTTTTATTCATTTTACATACGAATCACAGATCTCCCTCTCTTCTCTCCTTCCACCCCTCCAGTCTCCCCCTCNGTACCCATCCCCTCCTCTGAAAAGGTAAGGCCATGCATGGGGAGTCAGAATAGTCTGATACATTCAGTTGATGTGGGTTCAAACCCCTCCCCCTGCATCAAGGTTGTGCAAGGTGTTCCACCATAGGTAATGGGCTCCAAAAAGCCAGCTCATGCACCAGGGATGGATCCTGATCTTACTGCAAGGGGGCCTCTTAAGCAGATCAAGCTACACAACTGTCTTGTTTATGCAAAAGGTGTAGTCCAGTCCCATTGAGGCTCCACAGCTCTTGGTTTACATTTCATGAGTTCCCACTAACTTGGTTTGGTTGTCTCTGTAGGTTTCCCCATCATGATCTTGANGCTTCTTGCTCATAGAATCTCTCTTCTCTCTCTTTGCCTGGACTCTTGGAGCTCAGCCTGGTGTTTAGCTGTGGTTCTCTGCATCTGCTTCCATCAACTACTAGATGAAGGCTCTATGATGACAGGGTATTCACTGATCTGATTACTGGGGTAAGCCAGGTCAGGCACCCTCTCCACCATTGTGGATTTATGGGAACTTCCCTAGTACCTGGTTTCTCCCTATCCCCATGATGTCTCCCTCTATCAAGATATCTCTTTCATTGTTCTCCCACTCTGTCCTTGTTCCAGTTCGATCATCACATTCTTTATGTTTGCAGCCCCCATCCCCTATCCTTTATTGCTCCCCCTCACCCCCAGTTTACTCATGGAGATCTCATGTATTTCCACTTCCCAGGGTGATCCATGTGTCCCTCTTAAGGTCCTCCTTGTTAGCTAGCTTCTCTGGCGCTGTGAGTTGTAGTCTGGTTATCATTTGTTTTACGTCTAGTATCTACTTATGAGTGAGTACATACTATGTTTGTCCTTCTTANTTTGGGTTATGTCACTCAGGATAACATTTTCTAGTTCTATCCGTTTGCCTGCAAATTTTATGATGTCATTGTTTTTCTCTGTTGAGTAGTACTCCATTGTGTATATGTACCACATTTTCTTAATCCATTTTTCAGTTGAGGGGCATCTAGGTTGTTTCCAGGTTCTGGCTATAATGAATAGAATAATGCTTCTATNAACATAGTTGAGCATTTGTCCTTGTGGTATGACTGAGCATTCCTTGGATATGCCCAAGAGTGGTATANCTGGGTCTTGAGGAAGATTGATTCCCAGTTTTCTCAGAAACTGCCATACTGATTTCCAAAGGGGCTGTACAAGTGTGCACTCCCACCAACAGTGGAGGAGTGTTCCCCTTGCTCTGCATCCTCTCCAACATAAGCTGTCCTCAGTGTTTTTGATCTTAGCCATTCTGATAGGTGTAAGGTGGTATCTCAGAGTTGTTTTGATTTGCATTTCCCTGATGACTAAGGATGTTGAGCAATTCTTTAAATGTCTTAATGTCATTTGAGATTCTTCTGTTTAAAATTCTCTGTTTAGCTCTGTAGCCCATTTTTTAATTGGATTCTTTGATATTTTGATGTCTAGTTTCTTGAGTTCTTTATATATTTTGGAGATCAGCCCTCTTCCAGATGTGGGGTTGGTGAAGATCTTTTCACATTCTGTAGGCTGTCATTTTGTCTAATTTACAATGTCCTTTGTCTTACAGAATCTTCTCAGGTTCAGGAGGTTCCATTTATTAATTNTTGCTCTCAGTGTCTTGTGATGATATATTGTGTACCCTAATAAATTTTGCATGAAGATCAGAGAACAGAACAAGCCACTACATTAAACATAAAGGCCAGGCAGTGGTGGCACACACCTTTAATCCTAGTACTTGGGAGGCAGAGATCTGTCTGGATCTCTGTGAGTTCAAAACCACCCTGGACCACAAGAGATTGACTCAGTCTAGGAGAGAAAACAGAGCCAGGCAGTGGTGGCACACACCTTTAATCCCAGTACTGGGAAGCACACAGGTCTTTAATTCCAGGTAGTGATGGCTGGGTGGAGAAAGGTATATAAGGCATGAGGAGANAGGAATTAAAAGCTTCTCAGCAGAAGCATCCCTTTCAGATAGACACCTTTTGGTGAAGCTCTTTCAGCTGAAGTCTTTAGGCTGAAATGACCCCTTTTGGCTGAGAACTCAGATACATTCAAACAGAGGACTCGTGGAATTGGCAAGGTTAGACATGGCAGTGGTTTGTTCCTTTGTCTCTCTCATCTTTTAGTTTTTACCCCAATATCTGGCTTTGGGATTTTTATTATCAGACCATCTTAGCAAACCTTGTTACAGTGTCTGTGCTATTGGTATTATATTTAAGAAGTAGTCTCCTGTGTCAATGCTTTCCTACTTTCTCTTCTATCAGATTCAGTGTAACTGGATTTATGTTGAGGTCTTTGATCCACTTGGACTTGAGTTTTGTGCATGGCAATAGATATGGATATATATGCAATCTTGTAGATGTTGACATCCAGTTATGCCAGCACCATTTATTGAAGATGCTTTCTTTTTTCCATTATATAGTTTTGCCTTCTTTGTCAAAAATCAGGTGTTCATAGGTGTGTGGATTAATGTCAGGATCTTTAATGCAATTCCATTGGTCCACATGTTGGTTTTTAATGCCAATACCAAGCTGTTTTTATTACTATAACTCTATAAGTAGAGCTTGAGGTCAGGAATGGTGATGCCTCCAGAAGTTTCTTTATTGTACAGGATTTTTTAACTATCCTAGTTTTTTGTTTTTTGATATGAAGTTGAGTATTCTTCTTTCCAGGTCTGTGAAGAATTGTGTTGGGATTTTGATGGGGACTGCATTGAATCTGTAGATTGCTTTTGATAAGATTGCCGTTTTTATTATGTTAATTCTACCTATTCATGAACATTGGATATCTTTCCATTTTCTGATATCTTCAATTTCTTTCTTCTAAAGTCCTTATCACACAGGTCATTTACTTGCTTAGTTAGAGTTATCCCAAGGTATTTTATATTATTTGTGGCTATTGTAAATCGTGATGGTTCTCTGATTTCTCTCTCTGCCCAATTATCACTTATATATAGGAGAGCTACTGATTTTTTTAAATTAATCTTGTATCCAGACACATAACTAAAGGTGTTTATCAGTTGTACTAGTTCCCCAGTAGAATTTTTGAGGTCACTAACGTATACTATCATATTGTTTACAAATAGTGAAAATTTGACTTCTTCCTTTCCAATTTGTATCCCTTTGATCTCTGTCTGTTGTCTTATTGTTCTAGCTAGGACTTTGAGTACTATATTGAATAGATATGGGGAGAGTGGACAGCCTTGTCTTGTTCCCAATTTTAGTGGAATTGTTTTGAGTTTCTCTCCATTTAATTTGATGGTGGCTGTTGGCTTGCTCTAAATTGCCTTTATTATGTTTCGGTATGTTCCTTGTATTCATGATCTCTCCAAGACTTTTATCATGCAGGGGTGCTGGATTTTGTCAAAGACTTATTCAACATCTAATGAGATGATCATGTGGTTTTTTTTCTTTCAGTCTGTTTATATGGTGTATTACATTGACAGATTTTTGTATGTTGAACCATCCTTGCATCTTTGGGATGAAGCCTACTTTATCATGGTGGATAAGTTTTTGATGTGTTCTTGGATTCGATTTGCCAATATTTTGTTGAGATTTTTGCATCAATGTTCATAAGGGAGATTGTTCTGTAATTCTCTTTCTTTGTTGCGTCTTTGTGTGGTTTGGGTATCAGTGTAACTGTAGCCNCATAAAAGGAGTTTGGTAATGTTCCTTCTGTTTCTATTGCATGTAGTAACTTGAAGAGTATTGGTATTAGCTCTTCTTTGAAATTCTGGTAGAATTCTTCACTGAAACCATCTGGTTCTGGGCTTTTTTTGATTGGGTGACTTTTAATGAATGTTTCTATTTCCTTAGGGGTTATAGGTCTATTTAAATTGTTTATCTTGTCTTGATTTAATTTTGGTGTGTGGTACCTATGCAAAAAATTGTCCATTTCTTTTAAATTTTCCAATTTTGTGGAATACAGNTTTTTGAAGTGTGACCTGATGATTCACAGGATTTCCTTATTGTCTGTTATGTCTCCCTTTCCATTTCTGATTTTGTTAATTTGGATGTTCTTTCTCTCCCTTTTGATGAGATTGGATGAGGGTTTGTCTACCTTGTTGATTTTTTCAAAGAACCAACTGTTTGTTTCATTGATTTTTTTTGTATTGTTCTTTTTGTTTCTATTTTATTGATTTCAGCTCTCAATTTGATTATTTCCTGGTGTCTATTCCTCCTGAGTAAGTTTACTTCTTTTGTTCTAGAGCTGTCAGGTGTGCTGTTAAGTTGCTAGTGTGAGATTTCTCCAACTTCTTTATGTAGGCATTTCATGCTATGAATTTTCCTCTTAGCACTACTTTCATAGTGTCCAATAATTTTGGGTATGTTATACATTCATTTTCATTGAATTATAGGAAGTCTTTGGTGATTCAGTTGAGCATTATTCAGTTTCCATGCAAATGTAGGCTTTCTGTAATTTTTGTTGTTGTTGAAATCTAACTTTAAACCATGGTGGTCCAGTAAAGTACAGGAGGTTATTCCATTTTTTTTTGTATCTGTTGAGATTTGCTTTGTAACTGAGTATGTGGTTGATTTTAGAGAAGGTTTCATGGGGTGCTGAGAAGAAGGTATATTCTTTTATGTTAGGGTGGAATGTTCTGTAGATATCTATTAAGTCCATTTGAGTCATAATATCTGTTATATTCATTATTTCTCTGTTAAGTTTCTGTCTGACTGACCCATCCATTGGTGAGAGGGGGGTGTTGAAGTCTCCCACTATTATTATGTGGGATGTGATGTGCAATTTAAGTTTTAGTAATGTTACTTTTACATATGTGGGTGCTCTTGTATTTGGGGCATAAATATTCAGAATTGACACTCCATCTTGGTGGATTTTTCCTGTGATAAATATGTAATGTCCTTCCTAATCTCTTTTGATTGATTTTAGTTTGAAGTCTGTTTTGTTAGATATTAGGATAGCTACACTAGCTTGTTTCTTAAGTCCATTTGATTGGAAAGTCTTTTCCCAGCCTTTTACTCTAAGGTAGTGTTTGTCTTTGAAGTTGAGGTGTGTTTCTTACATGTAGCAGAAGGATGGATTCTGTTTTTGTATCCATTCTGTTAGCCTGTGTCTTTTTATAGTCAAATTGAGTCCATTGATATTAATGGATATTAATGACCANTGATTGTCAATTCCTTTTATCTTTTGGTGTAGTGTGTGTGTATTTTCCTTCTTTGGGATTTGCTGTTGTCAGGTTATCTATTGCCTGTGTTTTCATGGGTGCATTTAACTTCCTTAGGGTAGAGTTTTCCTTCTAGTGTTTTCTGTAGGGCTGGACTTGTGGATAGGTATTGTTTAGATCTGGTTTTGTCTTGGAATATCTTGTGCACTCTTTCTATGATGAGTGAAAGTTTTGTTGGGTATAATAGTCTGGGTTGGCATCCATGGTCTCTTAGTGTCTGCATTACATTTATCCAGGACCTTCTGGCTTTCAGGGTCTCCATTGAAAAGTTGGGTATTATTTTGATGAGTCTGCCTTCATGTCACTTGGCTTTTTTCCTTTCCTGCTCTTAATATTCTTTCTTTATTTTGTATGTTCAATGGTTTGATTATTATGTGGCAAGAGGACTTCTTTTGGGGCTGGGGGGTCTATTCTATTTGGTGTTCTGTAAGCTTCTTGTATCTTTATAAGTATTTCCTTCTTTAAGTTGAGAAAGTTTTCTTCTATGATTTTGTTGAATATATTTCCTGTGGTTTTGAGTTGGTATTCTTCTCTTTCTTCTATCCGTACTATTCTTAGGTTTTGCCTTTTCATGGTGTTCCAGATTTCTTGGACATTTTGTGTTATGACTTTTTTGGCTTTAGTGTTTTCTTTGACTGATGAATCTATTTCTCTATTGTATCCTCCACAGTAGAAATTCTCTCTTCCATATCCTGTATTCTGTTGATTATGCTTGCATCTGCAGTTCCTGTTTACTCAGATTTTCCATTTACAGCATTCCCTTGGTTTGTGTCTTCTTCATTGCTTCTATTTCAATTTTCAGGTCTTGAACTATTTCCTTTAACTGTTTAATTGCTTTTTCTTGGCTCTCTTTAAGAAATCTATTGATTTCTTCTGATTTTTTGTTTGTCTTTTCCTCAATTTCTTTAAGGAAAATTTTCATTTCCTCTTTAAAGGTTACTATCATCTTCATAAAGTTATTTGTAAGGTCACTTTCTTCTGCTTCTCCTATGTTGTGATGTTCAGATCTTGCTGTTGTAGAACTGCTAGCTTGTGGTGGTGCTATATTGCTCTTTATGTTGTTGTATATATTTTTGCTCTGGTGTCTACCTATCTCTTCCTCCAATAGGTGCAAGAGGTGTCTGTGTCTGAGGGAGCTGCTCTTGGTCCAATCTGTGCTTTCAGTGTCTGTGTCTCAGGGGACCACTCTTGGTCCAATCAGATCTGGTGGATTCTGTGTCTCAGGGAGCCACTCTTGGTCTAATCAGAGCTCTTGATCCAATCAGAGCTTGCAGATTCTATGTCTCTGGGAGCTACTGAGATCGAAAGGGGGTGGGCTGGTTTGAGATAGGGAATGGTTTTTGTAGATTGCAGGGTCAGATGGAGGGTGTTGGTGGTGAGGCATGCCCACAGGAGTCTTCCCTTCTGGCCTGCAACTGGGACAGTGATGCCCATCATGCTTCTAAAGGCAAGACCAAGTCATTCTTCTGCTAGTTTGGGACAGATCTTGACCTGCCCCACATGAATGACATTAACANTAATATTTTTACTCTGTTGCTTTCTAGGAGCAGAAAATGCCTTAAGCTCTTTTGAATAAGTTGGAAAATTAAAATTAGAGGGTTGAAGTTTTGTCCTGAAGGTACCCCTATCTTTATTCCAGTATAGAGAAGTTCTCTCCTTAATAATGGTAAAGTGCTTAACAGTTACAAACTCTCTTTTAACACACATACCTTGGCTGGAACATTAAGCTTCCTAGGCTTCTTTTGTTNTCCAAATTGTACCTTTTGTATTTCTTTCTGCCCTACTTGCTCTTCATCATTGTAGACCTGAATAAGCTTTTGCAGTAATAACCAAGCCACAGACTCAGCATTTTACAGTCATGAAATTTCCTCTACAAAAGAAATTAGTCTGATGTTATTTTTTATTTAACCTTGGGCAGGTTCTCAGCACATGGGCAGATTCATTGCCAAAATATCACATGAATGGCCTCTAGCAAAGTTGCTAATATTTTTCCCTTTTGAAATTTCTTGAACTGAGCCTCCACACTCTACATTGCTCTCAGAAATACTATTTTACAGGCTTCTTCTAGAATGACCCAGTAAGCCACGCTTGTAGCATTCAATCTCTTTCTAGTCCAATATCCCAAAGTCTTTCACATTCATCCCAAAATAAAAATAATCAGGTTCTTCATATCAACATCCCACTCTAAGTTTTCAACTTTTGATTTAATTGATGTTACATGGCACTGAAACAAAGGCAACTTAAGGAGAGAACAGCTATTTGAGTTTAAAATGTCAGAAAAGTAAGAATCTGATCAGAAAGCAGGCAATAGGCAGTAGAAACAGGAAGGAAATTGCTACATCTTTGAATATCTTTGAATGTAAACATAGACCAGAAGTGAACTGAATGTTGCACAAAACTACAAACACTTGAAGCCCAAACCCAATAATGTACTTTCTCCNATAATGTCCTGTCTCCCATAATTTCCACAGCTTTCCCAAACACTGTCACCAACTTGGGACCAGGTATTCTAATATCTGAGCTATGGGGAACATTCTCATTCAAGTCACTTTAGAGGGTTGTTGTGCTCTGTGTGGGCTGATGAGTGCTGATTANGAAGGGAACATTGAGCTAGCTTGACACAGTGAAGGCTAGGAAGAATATTGAAATGTAGAAGATCTTCATTATACCTCTTGATTAAGATCAGTGGGAATATTTCTTGATAATGATCAATGGAAAATACAACAGCCCAATCCTGAGAACTACCAGTGGCAATACTCTACTTGATTTAAGGTTTGTGTCATCCCACTGGGCAGAGAACTCTGGTGTTTACTGAAGACTAAGAATGCAGGATTGATAAGGATGGCTACAGAAATTAGTAGCAAATACTATTTTCATAAGAACAACTTTGTGACATTTAGAGAAATTTAGACTGTATTTACATGAGATTTTTCTTTATTTTGTAAAAGAGAGATATATATTTGTATCTATTATCAACAATATACATGTCCATATTACATATACTATTTGCTGTATATTTTATATTAATGATATATCTATTTTATGTGCACAGGAAGTTTCTGACTAACATAAAAAGCTTAAGAAATTCCATGTTATATGCTTTCCTAGTCCATATGAAGACATGCTCTGGCTCAAAACTTATGAACATTTATAGGTTACTCTAAGCATTTTAAACACAAGTGAAAAAATAATCTGTAATATGGAACAAAGCTAATTTTGCTCCATCACTCGTGAATATTTCTTTATTGACTAAATTAGCATTTTTAATTATTCCAAACTTTAACTTTGTTTGATTTTGGTAATGTTATTTTTAACAATATTAGGTCATTGGCAATCCTGTGACTGAAAACCTGTAAAAGGTAACCTCAGTGAGAATGATAGAAATACAGTAAGGTGTATTTTGAGATATAGATTTGGTTTTCACTTTCTTCCTATTTATTTATTTGTCACACACACATACCCACACACATGCATTCACATACACACACATAGGAAATAAATTCTGCTTACTTCAAAAGCCAAAATTCTTGTGTTATAAATGACTAAATTCTGAGTTATTTAGAAATCAAAAGTTTAAGTCCTAAGTAATTTGAAAATCTATTGCATGGAAGAATTTATCTTCATGGTTACTCCTGCTCTTCCATCGGTGCCTAGACTTTTGAGACTAGATAGAGTTGACACCAAAAGTGTCAAGAGAACTGAAGGGAGAGCTTGGCTGCTGGTGTCCTGAAGAGAACTTTAGCCTTAATTTTTCATTTAAAAGTAGATGACAGAGTGGGCCACTTATTTCAACTAAGATTCAAAAGCATTGAAACTCTCATTTCTCCTCTTAGCTGCCTAGGGTGACAANACCAAGAAATGTCAATGTGAACTCCTTTAGACAGTCTGTTCTTGGAAGGATCTGCATTTTGTCAGATAACCTTGCATTCCAGTTTGCACCCCTCAAGGGTTAGGAAGTGCTTTTGAACACAACCAAACCAGCATATTTATGACACTGCAATATTCCCAGAAAGTTCTTGTGTCATCATAAAGCAATAGACGTTTTTGTTTCTACTAGAAACAAAAGAGAATTTCTCAGTAGAAACCACCAATGAATGAGGTACGACTACGGACTCAGTTGGGATGCCTCTCACTTCTAAACACTAGCCTCCATCATAGAATTATTCAGGTCCCCAAGAGAATCAGTTTCATCTGCTAATGACTAATGAGCTAGTCTGATTTTTTTAGTAATGGGTAAAACAAAAACCCAAAATTAAAGTTGAGTTTAATCAATGCATCAAGTTACATAAAAAGTTACCAAAGTTTTGTCAACTGCAAGGTACATTATAAGGTCTCCCTTACGCATGTGTCTGCAATGATAGACCCAATCACTGTGACTTTTGCCTATGTGCTTAACACCATAACGTACTGATCAACTTTGGGTTAATTGTTCTTATAACTGGAGGATCAGATGCAGCTATTTAAGCTTCCTGTTCAAATCATAATTAACTTCATGCTAATGTCCCTTGTCTTTTCAAGCCACTTCCCATTAGCAAAGCCTTTATGATTTCCCAGTACAGTTGAGGGTGATTTAATTCCCATGATGTCAAAAACAATAATATGTTAGAGATCTTCCCTGAAAAATAAACAGTGTTCAAGGCTTTATCTTGACTTGAGCTATCATCAGCCTTCAAAGCAATTAATTGGTCCCATAGGCTTAGATGGATTTTAAATTTTTGAAGAGGGAATTAAAAGGAGCACAGATGTTAAAATTATCATTTCTGCCCCTGAGGCAACCCCTGAAAGCTGTTCAGAGTGGGAACTCCACACTCAAGACCTTGCCCAGCAGAAACTAACAGGAATCACTCACTGCTGCTCTGACATTTGCAGGGCATTTCTACGCGGTAAATTTGCCCTGAAACCTTGCCAAAAGTCATAGAAGCCTTACAGTTTTGACCTGGGTTAACTGGGGGACAACAAGATATTCCAGAATAACAGAAAACTTGCTTTTATTAAAAAAAAAATTCCTCATGCTTACAAACTGTAGAGGCAGGCCCAAGGTGGGGAAGGATCATACAGGTTGGCTGAGAAGTTCAAAATGATTCAAGATTTAGCTCCCGGGAAAAGTAAGGGAAGTATATTGCAAAAGAAAAAGAAATCATCATGGATGCAGCCATCTGCATATTTCATTCTGTCCTGAATGTGTGCGTGCATGTGTGCGTGTGTGTGGGGATATTAAATACTTCATTTGGCATACTGCAAAAAGATATGTTTAAAAAAAAAAAAACCTTCAGCTATGAAAGCAATCCCTAGGTGTTTTTCCTGACCCTGTGAAAGCAAAAAACAAAACACAACAAGAAGTATGAAATAGTTTTGCCAAGAGCAGCAGATGTTTCTGTTGTATATTTCATACTCCCTAAGCATATTTGAGAATTCTAAATATAAACGTTCAAACAGACAGAGTGCAAACACACAGGAAATTGGAGGAGTGTGAGAATTTGTCTAGACGATTCAATCTGATTCACAACTTTTCACATGAATCAAATATCAGACACACTGGAAAAAAGCTGCTTTGGCCATATTAACATCATGTGTATGACATACATCTTGAAAAGAAAGCAAATCGTATGAACTAGCCCATTTTTTAGGACTGCTTCTCACCTTCTTCAGGATAAGCAGGCACAAGTGGCAAAGGTACGCATACTCACTTGATTTTACACGATCATTTTAGCATCCTTATATGACATGTTTAATGTGCCACATATGGAACTCGATAAAAGGCAGGCATATTTAGTATAATGGTCTCTCAACAGAGGAGCCAGGCTAAGCCTCTTCATAGCACACTGCTTAGAACATACTCATCTACTCGGAAATCTAATTGGTTAAAAATCCAAGTTTCTAAATCAGTGTGCTGTCAGAACTAAAGCAAGTTCTGCATCTCCAAAGCAATTTGGTGACTACAGCTTTCATCATCAAGATGAGTTTATTTCTTCTCTATAGAGAGTAAATAATTCTAAACTGATTTATTGTGTAAATGATTAGAACAGTACAATTAAAAAGAAAATGCTTGAATTCAACACTTTTAAAACCAAACATGTTTTGTGTGTGTGAAACAAATAATTATGCTAAGTATTTTTAGCATTTAATAACATTCTGTAAGAAGTACTTAATATATATTTTAAGTTCTATGCTGTAAATTTCTGGTATATTCTTCAAAGAACTTATTATATACGTGAAATTTAAGACCTTACTACCTCACGTGTATACCTGTTAGGTTGAACCTAGACTTGTTTGTCTTACCTTGTGGGTATTAAATTAGCCTTTGTAAAAGAATTATCAATGCAAGGTCCAAATAATTAGCTATCCTTATCCTCCAGCTGCTGTTCCATATCTGTTGAAAATAACTTACTCCCAGTCCTGTGTATGGAGAATTGTGCTTAAAAAAATAAAAAGTCGCTTAGCAATAGAATTTGTTCTTTCCTAGGCTCAGGACTGCAGGCTGTCCTCTATCAATGAAAATTGATCTACTTACAAAAAATTTGACGTGATCACTTGTGAGATTAGAGGTGCCAGACACTAAAAGTGAACTCCTTCATTGTCAATGCATTATACCCATGCAGTTTCAAAGTACCTTGTTTCCACAGGTCAAATCATAATGTATGTATTTAACAATGGCAGCCTAAATCCTTAAGTAAAGCACTGTNGTCACTAGGAAACAAAAGACAAAATTGAAACCCTTGAAACTTCTATATCATTTGGCAAGATAGTAAACAAAGAGCAATCCTACATCCTGTTGACAAAGATACAGTTTAGTGTCATGCTATTGCCTTGCAGCATGACATCTACCCAGGACACTTCCCCTTTAATTTACCAGAGTGGCTCTGTAAAATAAAATGAATAGTGGTGGATGGCTACACTCACTAGTGATTATGCAACTAGTACATTTTTAATTGATGTGCCAGATGTTGTATATCATCTTCCAGATGTGGCATCATATCTAAAGCAGATTAACTAAGACTCTGCCATGTGCAGCAATAGATCTGGCCAATTTATTTTAATCAATAGGCTTAAAAAATAATCAGCAGCAGGTCATAATTACAAGGAATGGACAAGACTGTACATTTCCTGTCTTGATCTGGGACTGTGTTAATCCTGTTTCTGGTCTGACATCTGGACATTCAAGGAACATCATATTAGTCCACATTGTTTATGCCAAGTTAACTGGACCCAAATGGCAAAAAAAAGGAAAAAAAAGGAACATGCTTTAACTGTTTAAGCTTAGATGCACATTGGAGAACAGACAATAACTGTACAAAGATTCATTGACCTGCCAAACAAGGGAACATTTTAGGGCATCTAGTATGCTAAGGCTTGTCTATACATTTACCCAATTAAAAGAAAATATTTTACTTTCTACTATCAACCATTGACAAGACTTGGCAGCAATCTTCACATCATATGGCTAACACACTACATATTCACAAAGTCTCCATTTCATTTTCCTCAAGATTCCAATCCACAAGTTTGCATTGGCCACAAGAAGCAGGATGCCTTCACGATATATGGAATAGAAGATATCTTGTAGTATGTCCAACTTGTGACCAAGTGGCATTGGCTCTGGGAAATAGGACATGACAGACCACATAGCACTGGAGTAGTTTTTGGTCATGGAAAGAAATGTCACAATGCCATGTGAGGCCTCGGGAAAGCATCAGGGAAAAAGCTACAAATCACACAGCCTCTGTGGTTCTAAAGAGATTCTATTGTAAGGAAGACTCACAACCCTTTCAAAGAGAAGTCCTTGAAGAGAGGAAAACAGTATAACTCACATAACGATTACTACACTGTAAGAAATCTGGATTAATTTAACCTTGGCTTAATGATGTAAGATACATGTAAAAAATAGTGTCAGAAAGATTTGAATATTTCAGTTAGGGCNAATGTGCATATACTTTCTCTTGGGGAACAGACACATAAACAATTGCTTCAATCATAAGTGGTAACCCTGGTGTACAGGTCTTGGCTTCTAATAAGACCATCTAATGANATAAAATAAGGTAATTTTGGAGAAATTCCTGACTAGCAGAGCTCTGGACAAGAAATGAAAAATGTGATTTAGAGTATCCTTTTGTAACCAAAACAAAAAAATACTCAAAACAAAACTAACACTGTTGAGGAATTCCAAAATGGAGCAAAGGAACCAAGTGAGAAACAGTATCAATGGGTAAAGTTGGAATAAGTCTAGCAACAAAATAATTTTAACCCAAGTATAAGATGAACTCACATAATTTTATACAGATATAAATAAATTAATTATGAAAAACGAATCTTCTGTGCTAAAAATTCAAATAATTTCTGTAAAGGAAGACTAGTCTGAAACATAGACTATATATTCCCCTACATAATGGTTGAAAACACAGCGTGTTCCTTCCAAACATAATGTTTGGAATTTGGACAGGAGGACTGAAAGCAAGCTAGTAAATATTCAAAGAGTCTGACAAACGCTATCTAAATCTTCTGATCAAGGTTAATATCAATATATCAATTTGTATTGGTCACACATACTTTTGACATGACATCGAAAATGACATTTTACTTCTGCAGATTGTTAGGAGACAGCATGCAGGATCTGTATACTCATGAGAAAAATAGCAAAGAAATGCAAATTCAGAGACATCCTACAGAAATCTGACCATGATTTATGAATCTTGTCAAGACGTCCAATAGAGAAGATCTCTGACACAGTAGCATTCTGCCCAGAGTGGAGTAGATGAGGCACACAGTGATGTGTTTTGTGCTGCACTGCAAGAGATCCTGGAACAGAAAAGGGCACTTGGGAAGGCTGAATAAATAATGGATTTTAGAAATTAAAGTATCTTTCCTGGACCATAAATTGTTACAGATCTACTATACTAGTGTAAGATTTTAATGATCAGGAAAATGAGTCCAGGGCATGTGAGAAACCCCTGTGTTATCTATTATGGAAATGTAAAACTTGGTACCAAATACTTCTTTTTTAATTTTACTTTCTGAAAGGTTGTTGAGCCCAGGTAGAGCTGGGATATCAGACATGCACGGCATGCAGAGTCATACAATATGGGAACAGACTTGTCCATCCAGATTCAGGCACAGAGTCCAAAGTGCAGTACTGCAGACCCGAGCAGGACATCTCCAATTTTTCCAACATGTCCAAGAGAATCCACAGCTTTCCCTAGTGGGTGGTCAAGACACGCAAATCATGTAAACCTTCCTGTCCTTTCAAGTACTTAACCACATGTCTAAGTCACATGACCCTTTAGGAAACACCAACTGGCTTGTGGATACAAAGAAGAAAACAAATAGCCCAGCACCTTTGCAGCACTAGCTACTGACAACCCTAGATCCTAGAAGAAAATACTGAGAAACTCACTATGTCCACAGAGTCCAAAGCATGGCTGTGCTTACCTGGGAAGAGGGAATCTGGAATATAAAGATACACAACCTGACAGTGTAAAATGAGTCAGCTGGTTATTTAATTGGCACAAGGTGACAGAGTGTCTGTACTACACATGTGTCCTGTAAGAAAGCATTTACAGACCCACCGAGATACTTCAGTGGGCAAAGTGCTTTATAAGCAAACATGAGATTCTGTTTTCCCATTTCCAGCACCAACATAAGAGAGCTAAGAATGGTAGTATGTCTCTGCAACAACAGTACTGGGGGCCAGGAATGTGAAGATGGGAGCATCATCGAGATTTGTCACCAGCCAGGCTAGCCATTCTCTAAGAGTCAGGTTCAGTGAGGAACTTTATCTCAAAATAATAATGATAATGATAATGCGAGAAAATAACAGAGTAGGAAATCTAACTTCAACCTCAGATCTCCACATTTTCACCCAAATCAAAAGGAGAAGAAAACATTTCCTGGAAGAAAACAAAAAGAACAGCAAACCATCCCCCTGGTCTGTAATTACACCGAGCTTCTTCCTCTGTTAGCCCAATCATTGAAGAACAGAATTAATATCTTTCTTTCAAAACTTAGAGTATACAAATTTAAACAGCTGATGCAGTATATACAAACCAGAATAACAGACATAAACACTTAATCTCGTAGAGNATTACCTNAGGTGCATAGCTACCTAACTCATGGTACAATGACTTCCTTAGGCCTTTTTGACTATGGACAGGAAAGCTATCTTGAGGAAGATTGATATGTACTTTGTATTTCTGTGCACAGGGCTTCTGTACTCCCACCATCATAGGTCTTTTCCATCTGATCTAATGCTCAGAGATGGTTTATCTCATTGCCTCAGAACGAGGCACTTGCTTTGTTCCAATGAACATTGACCAGTAGGTAAAATAGTCATGAAATCTATTGGTCTTACCTCTAGAACATTACCTTTAAGTCACCACCATGATAAAGCAGAGTTGTTCAGAAGTATCATTAATGTATTGACTCAGATGTCATGCCCAGCTAATAAATNGCCCTAAAATTCAGTACATACAAACATATACATGTTATACTTTTGATGCTTTAGTACCACTCTATCATTACCAAACAAAACACATAGGCTTTGTAGGAATACATATAGAGACAACTCAACCCCAATACAGACACACACACACACACACACACACACACACACACACACACACACACCATTTAGTTACTCCCTGTGATTCAATAAAGAAATTCGCAATTTTTGTCAAGTCAATTT